>JAVKPL010009459.1:0-36645 GCA_032173675.1 Gastrolobium villosum
TTTTATCTGCTGTGATAATATAATAAACAATAAAGCGTGTTTCCTCCTCCTTATTAGTATTTAGTCAACAAAAGCCTATGTAACTATTAACAAACCCTTGAGTTCAACTACGGCTTTTGCTGCTTAATCTTTTTGTAATCCACACTGCTATTATATGTGTTTATCCTTTCTGTCTTCATTATTTTAAGTACAAACTTTGATAATAGTTTTGAACTAATATAGTAAGATGACAAAAAAATAAACAAGATAATTCTATTATGATACATTTACTGACAAAATAAATAAATAACTTTATTGTGATACATAATCAAGGTGCTTAATACTTTTGTTCTGCTGATCCATCTGCTCTGAAGTTTGATAGCAAACATAAAAAAAGATATATACTTAGAGGATGGATATTCTTACTACCAAAATCTTCTATTACCAACTCACAACTTATCTAATCACCATTGGATTAATATTTTTTCTTTTTTAAAAAACTTTTTAGCATTCTCTCTCTTTGATTCAATGGTGATTAGATAGGTAATAAGTTGGTAGTAGAAAATTTTAGTAATAAGAATATCTTTCCTGATATACCTATACCTGATATATTGCTTCAATATTTCTATCTGCAATCACATTCTATGACAACCTTAATGATCATTCTGTCAACAAGAAGAAAGCAAATTGTCCAAGTAATCACTCCCCAAGTCCTGAAACACAAAAACATATACTTCATTTTCTACCACCCCTTCTAAGCTTGCCATTTTTTTGGTTGCAGGTTGTTCATTCACCATATCCACAAAATCTTCCCTTCCTCCTGATTTTCTCTTCCGGGAATTGCAAGAATTTTCTTTGTCCCTAGTGTATGTGCAAGCAGAACAATTCTCCAAACAAGTTCCAGAGGCAAGGCTAGTGAGATCAGTTCCTTTCTGTTCAATTCCTAAATCCTGTGAAACTTTCTCAAGTGGGAAATTAAGACTTGCCTTTGGACCTCTAATTCTCAAAGCAGCCTTATCATAAGCTAAAGCTGCTTCTTCAGCTGTTTCAAATGTTCCAAGCCAAACTCTAGCACCTTTCTTAGATGAGTCTCTAATTTCTGCTGCATATTTACCCCATGGCCTTCTCCTTACTCCTCTATAATGTTTTGAAACTTCCTTATCTACTCTCACAGCATCTTCTACCATTTTATTGGATTTAGTAGCACTACCAATTTCCAAATAGGTATGACCAGAATCTTCTGTATTGCTTGCAGCAGGTAGAACACCATATAAAAACTCTTCCCAGAAATCAGCTCCCATTGATATCCATCTCCCTAAACTTGGAAGCCTTTTCAGAATTTCCATAGAACCATCTCTTCCGTCAGGATTAGGAAGTTCTTCCCAGGAGTTGGGAAATTCTGCTACATCAACCCTTCTACCATATTCTCTATCACTATTGATAATTTTAGCCCATACATTCTCAAGAATCCCTTCAGAATCTGCATGAATAGCCATGTTGGCAGTCACATAAGTAAATAAGATATGAGAATGAATTTTATGAGTGAAGTTATATAAAGACTACATTTTTTGACAGCTCAGCTTGGCTTTATTGTGCTGAATGAATGGGAACCTAGTTGGAAACTTGTGCGTTAATCCATAGACCAGATAAGTTCATGGAGGATATGATATGATTTTCAACATTAAAAAAAGTGTTGAAATAATGAGTTTCATTATTTTATTGCATCCCTCTTGACTTGTGTGCTTGTTCAATCATTTGGAACTTGTGATTTATGCATTGAATTGGAATATATTGGTCAAACGTGAAGGAAGGAACAGAGAGGCAGAAGGATTTGAAAGCTGGCGACAGTGAACTTGGTTGCTGTTTCTTTGGTTTGGAACAGCTAATTTTACTTGTATTTTTTTCATATCTATGTTGGTGATAAATTGGTGTGCTCAAGATCCAATCTTTTCATGATATGCATTGTAATCGATTTATTTTGATATGTAACTTGGCATTCAATATTGTTTTATGGTCATATTTGTTATTTGATTATTTAATTTACCGGAAAAGTGTTTGTTATTTCAATAACTTATATCATTTCACTCTACAAATAGATGAGACCCACACCTTTATATTCTCTCCTCCTTTATATATCTTTTTCCGATGGCGGAGCAGTTAGTGCCCAAATAGCTACGGTTCTTTTACTACGACCAAAACATGGCTAATTTTCAAAAAAATTGAAACAGGATTTGCTAGGTTTCAAGTGTAGCTAAATGAACGTGGCTAAATAAGCCAGTGCCAAGGCAACTACTAGTTCCAACGTAACTCCACCACTGTCTTACTCTCACTCAAAATAAGTAAATAACATAGTTTTACATCATTTAAAATGATATACATTTTTCTCTTAATTTATATGAGAAGTTCTTTGAATAGATTTAGAGACTCGTCATCACCGTATCCTGATAATGACATGTAAGTCTTTCACTATTTAACCTATATTGTTTTTATTGTATGATCACTATGAATAGGACATTAGGAATCCGATCGATATCAATATGATGGTCTTATTGAATGGAGATTAAAATATCTAATTTATCAAATTACATATATATAGATTATGCATATATTGTTATGATCTAATTTATTAAACTATCAATAGAATATTCTCATTAAGAACATGGTTTAAGAGTTTCTTTTGATACGAGATTATAATAGTAATTAACAAGTCATTTACTACGATTCCAGAAACCTAATATCATAGGGTGCTAGTTGAATGGATATTGGGTGCGACCAAATACTTGTAAAAGGAAAAGTACACAAATTCTATGATTTTCTTTGAATTACTTATACCCTACGTTGCATCGACATGGATACGGATACGGATACGGGACACGACACGACACGGTGACACGTTAATTCTAAAAAATATTAAATTTCGACACGTTATGACATGTTTTGATATTAAATAATATTTTAATAAATATAATACAATTTATATTTAATACATGTAGCAACTCATAATAAATTAACTTAGAAATTGTTTTACATATAAATTAAGCTAACTTAATTATATATTAAAAAAATTCTAAACTATAAAATAAATCAAAAACTAAACTATACGAAAAATATACCCAAAAAATCAAAAAAAAAAAAAAACAAAAGCAAAATAAGGAAAGCAATAAATAAGGGGAGATAAAAAATCGAAATTAAAAAGAAAACAAAAAAATAAAAATAAAAAAGTAGAAAACACACACTGTTCAATGTTGTCTTGTTTGCAGTGTGTCTGTTCAGGTCCACTTCCATTTCCCCACCTTGGCTTTCACCTTCGTGTCCAACATCACTTTTAACGACAACCTGTTCTTGCTCTTCAGGCTAGCCTTCAAATGGTCGACCTTCTCTCTGGTGCTTGCTCCTTGCTCAAAGTCTGAGCTTTCAGCAGTGTTGTGTTCTTCGTCTCATGCTCGAAGGATGGTATGGTCCCATCGTCGATGTCAACGTCGCCGGAGAGTATGGAAATGGAGGTTGGTACACGAAGAGATGTCGTGGCGTTATGCTCTGTTCTCCGCCAGAGCCACGGGCAAACCGTCAAGTTGGTTGACAATTTTTTTATTTTAATTTTATAAAAATTTCAAAAAAATTACATTTCTACCCTTTGACTGTGTCAGATACGGTCAAAATCGCATGTTGGGATAGTTAACGTGTCAGACGTGTGTGTCGGAATGTGTCCGTATCCAACACTTATCCGAGACACATTTTTTCATGTGTCGTGTTCGTGCTTCGTAACTTATACCCCTCATTTTTTTTATTACTTATGCCATTGATTTTTTCTATCCAAAGTATCATTAATATAGTTAGATGCTAAATTAATTTGCATATTTTATCCTTCTAAGAAGAAAAGAATACATCATGAGAACAAAAAAGAAAAGAAAAAAGACCCAATTAATATGTTGAAAACTTAAAACATTAGTAGAAAAGTCTAAAAATAAAAAATACTAAATATGTCTAAATCAAAAAGAAAAAAATAGATTAAGAAAAAAAAAAGACCAAATACGTTAAAAACTTATAACCAAAAAGATTAAAATAAAAAAATGAAGATAGTCTAAATCAAAAAGAAGAAAATAGACAAAAGACAAAAAAGAAATAGAAGAACAAATAAGACAAAAAAGAAAATAAAAGAAGAAAAAGAAATCGTTGTTGTAAGTTTTTAACATTTTTATTTTATTTTTTAATTTTTTATATTTAGTCTATTTTTTTCCTTTTGTTTTACATATGTTTGACCTTTTTTTTCTTCTATTTTTTTATTTTTTTTTTACTTTTAGTCTTATATATCACAGTTAAAAGAAATGAAAAAAAAAATATGACAAGAAAGAAATAATAGAAAAAGAAATCAGTGTTGTAAATTTTTAAAATATTTAGTTTTATTTTTTCTTCTATTTTTTGTCCTCAATCTAATTTAGACAACTAGTCTTATTTTTTCTTCTATTTATTTTTTTATCTTCCATCTATTTTCTTTTCTTTTATTTAGACTATTTTTATATTTTTAACTTTTAATCTTTTATATTACTATTATAAGTTTTCAACATATTTGATCTTTTTCTTTTTCTTTTTCTTTTTTTGGTCTCCACAGACTATTTTCTTTTTTGATTTTCTTCTTCTTCTTTTATTTCTAGTCTTTCTATAAATATTGTAAGTTTTCAACATATTTGGTTTTATTTTTCTCTTTTTCTAAGAAAGGTAAAATAGATAGATTAATTTAGTTTTTAATGATGTTAATAAGAATGTAAGTAATTAAAAAAAGCATAAGAATATAAATAGTCAAAGCAAAACGATATGGGATTTTTGAACTTTTACTTAAAATTAACTATTGATGAAGTTAGTTCAGAACCTATGTAGTGATCCTATTCGTCTTTGAGAATGAACTTTATCCATCATTAAGTAAACTCCTATATAAAAGGATTAAGTTTTACAGAATTACATATAACTCTTGTGACAGTAAAACGCTATTCTCTTTTCTTTTTTCTTTTTTTTGTGAAAAGACGCTGTTCTCTTTAGCTATTGTTGTGCACACACACACGTCTCCTTTAGCTATCTGCTTATTGTTTGTGCATAATAATCTGCCACCACCTGTTAGAGGTGTCAAAGTGGGCTTTCTTGATTTCCGCAAAATCCTATATTTGACCCAAATTCATTAGGCCAATCAAATGATGGTAAGTGGTGTCAAAATGGGCTTCCTCAATTTCTGCAAGGTCCTATATTTGACCGAAACTCATTAGGCCAATCAAATGATGGTAGGTGAAAAATTCACTGTGTATTTGTCTAGTCAAGCAAATTATTCAAAGATTTATAATTTTTATTACCATAATTAAATAAAAATAATAATTATTTGAATTATATTCTTATGCTCTAATCTCTTCAATTTCATCTTTGGAATAAGTTTAAAACCTTAATCTTAGACCCGTTCTGAACCGAATTAGTTACGAAGCGATATGAACCGATTGGATATTTCCAAAAAAAAAAAATGATTAATGAACGGTTTACAGTTTTATATTAGGGCTTTCGTTTCGTCCTGTTACTTGAAGAAAATTTTCTTCCTGCCACATAAACAGACAAGGAAAGTAATATTAAAGAAAGAGGAAGATACACACTGTTCAATGACTTTGCCTTGTTGGTAGTGTTGCATAACAAACAATTTTGTTCCTGTAACATGATTCTTATTTATCCCTTTATTTTAATACTAAAAATGTCATTAATATGGATCCTTGCATTGGTCATTAATTGTGTCCCGTGCACTAGATGCATAGATAACAATTTTGTATTCAATGAGTAGTTACGCAGTTAACGGATGAATACTGATCTTTAGTGTCCCGCACACTAGACGCTGAGAGGAATAACAAAGTAATTAGAGCGCATACAATTGGTTTTAATCCCTTAATTAATTTGAAAAATAAAAAAATATAATGAAAAAAGATTATTATAATCCTGAAATAAATTATAATTACAAAAACACATTGATTTTCGCCGCAATACGTCGTCGTTTGAGCTTAATATAGATAAGTTATTTCCATTGACCGTAGAAAAAGTGAACCATATATATATATATATATATCTGGGATAGGATCAACTTACACCGGTGTAAGAATAATAAATCTTGCACCAAATCCTAAACGTTGATTTATGTGCATCTAACGGTTGAGATTTATTGAGAATTAAAAATTAATTAATGAGTGAGACCTAATAAATCTTAACCGTTAGATCCAGAAAATCAATGGTTAAGATTTGATGTAAGACTTATTATTCTTACACCGGTGTAAGATGATCCTGCCCATATATATATATATATATATATATATGGGATAAGATCAACTTACACCGGTGTTAGAATAATAAATCTTACACCAAATCTTAACTGTTGATTTCTGTGCATCTAATGTTGAGATTTATTAGGAATTAAAAATTAATTAATGAGTTACACCTAATAAATCTTAACCGTTAGATGCAGAAAATCAATGGTTAAGATTTAGTGTAAGACTTCTAACTCTTACACCGGTGTAAGATGATCATGCCCCTATATATATATATATATATATATATATATGAGAATTTCATATGATCTTTATGAACACTTTCATGTGATTTTTATGAACATTATTTCATATGTTGTTAATGAAAATATTGTTTCATGTGATCTTTGTGATTAAGAAATTTAATCTTTTATATTTCAATTTGGTGTGGGCCTATAAACTTTAGTTTGCAACTTGGTAGGCTTTTCAGTCCATGTTAGACTTTTTAGTTTTAATAATAATGAGCCAAATCAGACTTATAAATCAAGCCTTTAATGAACTAATTAATCAATATAAACTCTAAATATTTCACATAGGCATAGATTATCAAAGCCAAAATCTGATCAAATCTAATTCATTTACACCCTTAATTATAACTTCTCTACAGTAAAACAAGACTTCCATTCTCTCTTGAAATAATAGAATACAAATCTTTCTATATTCAAGATTTAGATTATCAGCATATTGTTGAAACAAAAAATTAAATTCAAAATTTGAGTTTGAAATATTGTTGTATTCTCTATAATCCTAATTGAGTTATTTTTAGGAATTTTGTTTAAGAGCAAATAGGCTCTGAGTTGTTATAATCCTGTATATTCTGATCCTAGGAATTTGTTAATTTGTTATTATTTACTTTGTATAAATATACACGGAGAGGAACATTTAATAATGAATGAAGTAGCATTTTACCAATATTAAGTTATAACATGGTATCACAAGCCTTCTGATCCTTGGTTTTTTTTCTCCCGTATTTTTTTTTTTCCTTCATCTTTTCTGACCTGTACCCACCCTAAAATTACCCACCCAATATTTTACCTCCCGTACCAGTACCCGTACCCTCACCTAATTAGTTTTTCTTCTCTTCTTTGAAATGGCCAACGCTGATGAAAATGAAACCCATGTTCCTCCACATAACACCGCTGCCTCCTCCTACCAGCCATCCTCCAACATATATGATAAACACTCATTATGTAATATATGGAAATTGGGTAGTTTTTTAATTAGTTTATCTCATCACTAGAAAAGACAACCTCATCGACGGACAATTTTATACTTAATTTTTCAACGAATTTTGCAACCGACCAAATATCGTCTTTGATTTATTGAGAAAATGAATATTTCCACGGACAAGTTATGTCCCTTGTATAAAAAGGAGTGAAATAAGTAACACTTGTATGGCAACTAACACTACCAAATTAGCAAATGAAGGGTCAAAGCTTAGCTGAGCCAACAATGAAGGCATAGATATAAGAAATTAGATTCTAGAATTACATCTGAACCAATGATAATTTAAGAAAGAAGAAGTATCTCATGTGGCGTGCTTGTTATATATTGCATATACTAATTAAAGTAATTAAAAACCGAACTAAACATTTAACTTTCAAGACTTCAGGATTTATTTAACTGGTATAAAATAAGTAATTGAGTCATGAGTCATGACTATGGATAAACTAAACAATATTAAGAAAAATAAAACATAGCTGGTTTATTATCACTTCAATGCTGTAACTAGAGGTGGCAATATAGGTTGAACCGGACCGGTCAACCCGCCAACCCATCAAAACGGGGCGGTTGGGTTACATATTTCAACCCACCAACCCGCCCCGTTGGGTTGTGGGTCAAAACGGGTTGGCGGCGGGGCGAGTTGGTCCATCGGGCCAAATTTTTCTTCTTCTTCTATTAGGTAGTATTTTATTTATTTTTAAACTTTTGTAATATCTAATTTTTTGTTATCTTTAGAAAAAAATATAGAAGAAAATTTTTATTTATGACAAAGGTAATTTATGTATGGAGATAAAAATAAGTTTGTAAAGAATATCTAACTAAATATTAACATACATTTAGACTTAAGATTGGAAAAAAACTAAGGGGAATGTGATATGAAAATAAGTAATATTATAATATTTTTAAAATATAATTTATTTTTTATTTTTAATTTTTAAGCGGATTGACCTGTCAACCCGCCCACCTACCATAAAACAAGGCGGGTTGAGATTTTTAACCTAAATTCAAGTGGCAGGGCGGGGCGGGCCAACCCACTTTTGACGGGTTGGTGGTGGGGCGGGCAGGCCAACCCATTTTGCCACCCCTAACTGTAACTGGCACTCTTTGTCGAATTAATTGGCTTGCAGGTTATAACTTCAATGGATTCGTTATGCACACATCAGTTTCGGTAGATCTGATCTTGATAAGTTAATTAAAATCTTGATCACATTTACTTTTCTTTTTATAAATTCGTGATATAGATCCCACTTCATTTACTCTCCATACCAAAATAAATTAGGCAATTTTTCAATAACTAGAGGTTTCTGCATTCTAGACTGATTATGCTAGTGAGTTTGACATTGCATTCAAGGACATGGAAGCCAGTCATTGGACCGTTTCACCTCTGATCATCAGGGATAGCTTTTCTATGGTAAATTCTTTCCACCCTCTTCATTTTATTATTGAAAAATTTCTTCCCATTTCGATGTTTTATTTCCAAAAAAAAAAAATAACAAATTACGTATACATGCAATATTCTATTAATACTGTCAAAAAATTTTTTTGACTAAACCGACGCAAATTATTCATACGGAAGAGTATGTATACCCTCTTAATCTGGACCCGCCTCTAAGCCTAATGCTATGCGCCGGGCATTGAGGCCCAATTCTGGGAGCGCATTTTAGTATTACGTCGGTGATGAGTATTTTTCTCCTCCATTAATTGAGAAGACATATTTTACACATTACTCACCATTGTTGTTACTTTGCTTAATTTCAGCCTTATCCTCCCCCTGATTCCCATCCTAGTGTTTGCTACGGACTCACACGATGACTCAATCGTTGAGCTTTAGTTTATACTATTACCTTCATTAGTCACTCACTACTTCATTGTTATATTGACATATTACACTCCTAGAGAGAAACTTGTCGAGATCAACTTTATTTATTTTGAGTAAACCCAAGGGTATCCCCACCCCATATAGGATGGGATTAATCCCCTTTTGCGGATTGAGAGGGCAAGGATTTTCCGCTATCCACAAAGTGTGTTTATCATGATGTTCCAATATCATTTCGATATGGGCTTCGCCAATGATAATTAATGATGTCAGTACAGACAACGTGTTTATATGGACGAAGGCAAGTGATCATGATTGTATGTTCAACTGAACTGCTTTAGGTATATATGTATACATGTCTGTATAGACGCACACTATATTGATCATCTGAAACTTACTTTGATTAAACCAACTATTCTCGTATTTTCTTTGATTAAACGAACAATTTCTTCAAACATGTTAAAAAACACCAGACTAGCTAGGAATTGGGAGATAAGATTATCATTGTGGGTATCCCACAAGCAGAGGAGAGCGCATCATATTCTTGGCATTCTTCAACACAAGACTTTTAGGTGAACGAGATCCATAATTAAATGTTGTCATCATGTTTAATCCTATGATAGCGTCACCTTCTTTTATTTCCCCCTTCTATGTCCATATCAAGCTCTGCAACAACCATATTAGAAATATATAAAATCATTAATGTAATCTTACTCAACAACTAAAAGTTTTTAGGTTGAATTGGTTCTTTTATGACATCAGAGTCTCAATGTCACGGGTTCGATCTTCACCGCCCCATATATAATTAATAATTATTTAAGTCTTGTAGAGTTTCTTAGCACAGTATGTGGGTCCTATGCCAATAGTTTAAGCTTTTGAGTTAAATTGATTCTTTAAAAACCATACGCATCTTCATCCTTAAATTATATATTAATATATTACAGCATTACTTAGTATAATATTTGTGACATATTTAATTTCCTCGTATCTCATCAAACACTCACTTTGTAAGAAAGGTTGTTAAGAAGCTATTGAAGTTTTGGAAAGGTTTGGTGAATTTTCCAACCAACGCTACCCCCAACTTCGCGTTAGGAATGGACAAATTGTAAATTGTCCCATACTTTTGAGGGTTGTTTTGGTTACCAAAAAAACAACCCTGTATTTTACTCCACAGCAGCTACAGGCCCATATGGCCATATCTCGGTATTTATACATAGATATTCATTCAAGATCCTTCATTTTATTATTCAGAGTCCATCATCACGTACGTACTTTATTCTGATCATGGAAACATCTGATACACACCCATTGCTCTCTCTTGTACACCTTTGCATGCTTTTCTTGTTGTGCTTTATGGTCACAATCGAAGCCTCAAACGATAAGGTCTCTGCCATGTATGTATTTGGAGACTCCACAGTAGACTCAGGAAACAACAACTACATAAACACGGCTTTCAAGAGCGATTTTCCACCCTATGGTAGAGATTTTGCAAACCAAGTTCCTACGGGAAGGTTCACAATGTTGGATATGGAATAGACAAAATAGAACAAATACAATAGTATCAAACTTTTACAAACAAAATACAAGTGTTACAACACTATCACTAATTTTTCTCTCAATATAACTCTCACACTCTCTTTTCTTTTTTCTATTTTTCTCACAAGTGTTTCAACACTCTCCACACACTTTTTTTAATCTTTCTATTCACTCATTTCAACCATATGCCTAACATACTACACACCCTATATATATAGACATACATAAAAGAGTTCAAATTGAACTTGACAAACTATCATAACCACTAGCCACCATTTTTGACCTTTCTAGTCTTCAAATTGATTTTGAACACTAATATCAACCATACACTAAAGACAACTCATGGTGATAGGATAAGATTTCCAACTCATCATGAGTTGGCAATGGATAGGATTGGATTCTTCTTCAATCTTCCTCAAACTTCTCCAAGTCTCCATAAGTTTCATGAATTTTCTTCAAGCATCCATAGCTTTCTACAAGGTTCTATAAGATTCTTGATAGGTGATGGAGAAGTTCAATTTGAATTTGAATTCTTTGAAGGTAGAATCAAAATTAAGTTTGAATTCTAACACTCCCCCTCAAACTTGATTTTGCATACCAATCATATATTTGAGTTTGTGAAACACCTCTGCCTTCAATGGCTTTGTGAAAATATCTGCAAGTTGTTCTTCTGTTTTGCAGTAGACTAAATCCACAACTTTATTCTTAACTTGCTCCCGAATAAAATGATACTTCGTGTCGATATGTTTACTTCGGCTATGTGAAACTGGATTCTTTGCAAGTGACATAGCAGACTTGTTATCCACGTGTATAACAACTGGACCTTCTTGTTTATGATGCAACTCATTTAAAATATTCTTCAACCAAATTGCTTGGCACGTGCATGCTGCTGTAGCTATATATTCTGCTTCACATGAAGAAAGAGCAACAGTTTGTTGTTTCTTGGATGACCATGAAAATATTGCTGAGCCAATATGAAATACATATCCTGATGTGCTTTTTCGATCATTTATGTCTCCACCATAATCACTATCTGAATAGCCAATCAACTTTGATTCTTCAGAATGCGTATAGAATAATCCATGATCAATGGTACCTTTAATGTATCTCAAAATTCTTTTTGATGCACTAAAATGATCTTGCTTTGGTTGCTCCATATATCTGCTAACTAGACCAACTGCAAACATGATATCTGGTCGAGTAAAAGTTAAGTATCTCAAGCTTCCGACTAGGCTCTTGAATAATGTTGGATTAACTGGTTCTCTATCTGAGTCGGCTTTCAATTTCATTCCTGCTTCTATTGGTGTGGAGATAGGCTTGCAATCTTTCATTCTGAACCTTCTCAATATTTCTTCTGCATATTTCTTTTGTGACATAAAAATTCCTTCCTCCATTTGTTTAACTTCAACTCCAAGAAAATAAGACATCTCTCCAATATCTGTCATTTCAAATTCTTTAGCCATAGCTTTCTTAAACTCAACAAACATACCTGGATTATTTCCCGTGAATATCATATCATCTACGTAAAGGCACACGATCATTATATCTCCATCTTCATTTTTCTTTGTATACAAGGCATGCTCGTGTGGACTTTTCATGTATCCATTCTTCTGAAAGTACTCATCTATCCTCGTGTTCCAAGCTCTCGGAGCTTGCTTCAATCCATATAACGCCTTCTTCAACCGATAGACTTTATCTTCTTCTTCTTTTTTAACATAACCTGGTGGTTGCTCGATGTAGACCTCTTCTTCTAGGTAACCATTGAGAAAGGCTGATTTCACATCCATCTGATATATCTTCCATTGCTTTTGTGCTGCAACTGCTGTAAGAAGTCTTATAGTATCAATCCTTGCAACTGGTGCAAACACCTCTTCATAATCAACTCCATATTTCTGCTTGTAGCCTTTAGCCACCAATCTCGCCTTGTACTTCTCCACCTTCCCTTCTTGATTGGTCTTTGTCTTGTATACCCACTTTACTCCGATTGGCTTATGCTCCTTAGGCATGGTTGTGAGCTCCCACGTGTCATTTCTTTTGATTGCAGCAATTTCTTCATTCATGGCTTTCTTCCACTTTTCATCTTGTGCAGCCTCTTCATATGTCACCGGATCACATTCAGCTACCAAACAAAATAATGAATAATCAAGTGTAGTTTGTACCGGATCTGTAGCATCGTAAATATCACTTAAACTTCTCATCTTTGTTGGTGCTCCCCCTGAATTGCTACTGCTACTGCTTCCTGATGTTGATTGTGTAGTTGCAGGAGATGACGGAGTAGGACTTGGTGGAGGAGTTTGATCATTTCCTTCTTGAACTGTTTGCTCTTCTGAGTCATCAGCATCTTTAAAGAATAATCCTTCTACTTTCTTTTCTTCATCACTCCATCTCCAGTAATCTGATTCATCAAACTCTACATCTCTTGATATTATCATCTTTTTGGTTAGAGGATTGTAGAGTCTGTAGGCTTTACTCTTATGCTCATAGCCAATAAAGATACATTTCTCCCTTTTGTCATCTAACTTCTTTCTCTTTTGATCTGGAATATGGGCATATGCTATGCAACCAAAGATTCTTAGATGGCTCACTTCTGGTTTCTTGCCACTCCATGCTTCATTTGGAGTCTTGAACTTCACGCTTTTTGTTGGACATCGATTCAATAAGTACGCAGCACAATTAACAGCTTCAGCCCAAAATGTTCTTGGCAAATGCTTTTCCTTCAGCATGCTCCTTGCCATATCAAGAATTGTACGATTCTTTCTTTCTGCGATACCATTTTGTTGTGGGGTGTAGGCAGCTGTCAACTGATGAATTATTCCGTGTTGTCTGCAGAATTCTTCAAACAACTTTGATGTATACTCACCACCTCTGTCTGTTCTGAGTATCTTCAGATACTGACCACTTTGCTTCTCCACCATTGCCTTAAATTCTTTGAATTTATCAAGGGCTTGTGATTTTTCTTTGAGGATATACACCCAAGCTTTTCTACTGAAATCATCAATAAAAGTAATATAGTACCTGTTTCCTCCAAATGATGGAATATCAAATGGACCAGCAATATCTGAGTGAACTAGCTGCAATGGTCTTCTAGCTCTCCATGACTTGCCAACTTCAAAACTTTGTCTATGCTGCTTTCCTTTCATACAGCTTTCACATAATTGATCTGGATGACTTATTTGTGGCAATCCATTCACCATCTTTGATTTTGACAACAGCTTCAAGCCAGTAAATCCAAGATGACCGAACCTTAGATGCCATAGCCACGAACTATCTTTTGTGATGGACTTCATGCACTTTATTGCTTCTGTCTGGATACTCAGCTTGAATAGACGATTTCTTGTCATATTAACTTTTGCAATCAATTCTCCCTTTTGATTTCTGATGATGAGAGAATTATTTTTCAAGTGTATATTGTATCCTTTCTCCAAAAGCTGACCAAGACTAAGGAGATTGCTTCTTAATGATGGGATATAAAAAACATCAGAAATGTATTTTCTATCCCCATTCTTTGTAAAAATCATAATCTTCCCTTTACCTTTAACAGGGAGTTTTGATAGATCTCCAAAAGTAACTTCTCCTTGAACATTCTCATTCAACTCTGTGAATAACTCCTTGTTTCCACTCATATGGTTACTTGCTCCAGTATCGAGATACCAGACATCTTTTCCACGATCTTCCTCGCCTTTGTAGGTGAACAACATAGCTGGTTCATCAGCTTTCTCTTCATTTGTAGTATAATTACTTCTCTCTGCAACTTTAGGGGCTTCTCTGCATTCATAACTGAGATGGCCAAATCTGTTGCAATTATAACATTGCAACTGAGATTTGTCACTTCTTTGTTGAAATCTGCTTCCTCCTCTGGTTATGAATCCTCGACCTCAACCTCTACTTTGGCCACGTCCACGATTATAAGAACCTTGACCACGTCCATATGCTACTGTATCATCTTCAGGTCCTCTATTTGATTGTCCACGTCCACCGCGTCCACCACGACTGTCTCGAACATTGAATCTGCCTCGAGAACTGTAGCTTCCTCTGTATCCACCACGATTTCCTCTGCCACGTCTAAAGCTGCTACTAGCTTGATTTTCATCAAATGATAACTTGCTTTGCAAAGCTTGCTCCAAATTGCTAGAGCCTTCATTTAGATTCATTCTTTGCTCGTGAGCTTGAAGGGAACCCACAAGTTCATCGATGGTCATAGCTGATAAATCTTTTGCTTCTTCAATAGCGGTGACGATATAATCAAACTTCCTTGTTAACGATCTTAAGACCTTCTCCATTATTCTGACTTCATCCAGAGTTTCTCCATTCCTTTTCATCTCTTTGGCAACTTTTTGAACTCGTGAGACATATTCTGTAACAGGCTCTCCACTTTGCATCTTCAAGTTTTCAAACTCAGCTCTAAGTGATTGGAGTCGAACCTTTTTGGCTTTGTCAGCTCCTTGGCAAGACCTCTGCAAAATCTCCCATGCTTCTTTGGAAGACTTCGCATCTGATACTTTTTCAAAGGTTGAATCATCAACACCTTGAAAAATATAGAAAAGAGCTTTCTTGTCTTTCCTGCGTAATTCTTTAAGCGTCCTTCTCTGTGCATCTGTCATGGCTGCTTCAGTGGTTGCATCTATGGGCTCTGAATATCCGGTTTCAACAAGATCCCAGACATCTTGTGAACCCAAAAGAGTCTTCATGTGAGTGCTCCAGTTGCCATAGTTTGTTTTTGTCAATTTTGGAATTTGAGGTTGAATCATCTCCGCCATCTTTCTTGAGACACGAACGAACCTGGCTCTGATACCACTTGTTGGATATGGAATAGACAAAATAGAACAAATACAATAGTATCAAACTTTTACAAACAAAATACAAGTGTTACAACACTATCACTAATTTTTCTCTCAATATAACTCTCACACTCTCTTTTCTTTTTTCTATTTTTCTCACAAGTGTTTCAACACTCTCACACACTTTTTAATCTTTCTTTTTTTTTTTTTGGTAAATACTTTTTAATCTTTCTATTCACTCATTTCAACCATATGCCTAACATACTACACACCCTATATATATAGACATACATAAAAGAGTTCAAATTGAACTTGACAAACTATCATAACCACTAGCCACCATTTTTGACCTTTCTAGTCTTCAAATTGATTTTGAACACTAATATCAACCATACACTAAAGACAACTCATGGTGATAGGATAAGATTTCCAACTCATCATGAGTTGGCAATGGATAGGATTGGATTCTTCTTCAATCTTCCTCAAACTTCTCCAAGTCTCCATAAGTTTCATGAATTTTCTTCAAGCATCCATAGCTTTCTACAAGGTTCTATAAGATTCTTGATAGGTGATGGAGAAGTTCAATTTGAATTTGAATTCTTTGAAGGTAGAATCAAAATTAAGTTTGAATTCTAACACACAAATGGGAAGCTTGCCACTGATTTTCTTGGTAACTCCTTTATTTTTTCTTTGCATGTTAAATTTTTATGTACGGCGATGATAAGGTTGCTCCTTTTTTCGTCAAAAGATCATAGAGTTTGCTATGGCAAAATATTTTCTCATGTTACATGAGAATTCAACTCTCATGTTGTGATCTTCGATTTGCGTGCAAAGTTTTTCTTTGCTTATTTCTTTTTTAATAAATGTGGGACCCACTACTAGTTGAGTCACAACATGAGAAAATCAAACCCCTAAATTTATTGGATATAACTCATAATTCACATTTAGTTGACAACACATGTTTTTGTGGGAGGTTATGAGTTTGAGAGAAAAAGATTTACAAATGTTTGAAGTATTATACCAAAAAATATCATATTTAGAATATTCAACAATATTACCTGCAATTTAAGAAATTTTTTAGAAATAATATAAGTTATTGAGCTTCAGCCCATATGGATCCAAATAACCATACTCTTACTTATTGGGTCTGTATGTAAACATATTAATAATATCCAATCATTTTTGCCATGCATATTAGGGGCTATCCAAATGGGGTCTCGGAAGAAGTCTTGAGTTTTCTTGCTAGTTTGGGTTTAGATTCATGAATACCCAGCTTATATATATCCTCTTGTAAATGAGTATAATTAGCAGAATACGTAAAAACCTGTTGTTAGAGAAGAATACCCTAAATTGAGAATTATAGGTCCCGTTCTTTAAAATTGATTTTAAAAACAAATAAAACAGTTATAGTTTTCAAAACATTTTTTATAAAATAGGTATTACTAAATGAGTTTTTTAATTTTTTTTATTCTGAAAACTAAAAAATTATTTTTCAAAATAGAAATCAAACAGAGCCTATGTTACTCCTTTTATTTTTTTGATTATTTTAAGGATAAAGTGTGTGTCATTTTAAAGGATGTAAAGTTGTGTCATTTTAAGAGAGAGAAAGAGATAGATAAAGGAGGAGAGAGTTGACAAAAAAAAAGGTGTGGGTCCCATTTTTTGTGAGAGTGAAAGAATATAAGTTGTGTTATTTAAAATGATAAACATTTTTTCCCTTATTTTAATTGTGTGTGTTTGATTACCATATTTCAAAAAACATTGTTATGTAACTTATAGATAATAAGGGGTAATTGCGAAAACTGATCTATCCTTGCTCGATGTTCTATTTGGAATTGCACATGCAGCTTCATATCTAGGCCTGAAAGAGTTGTTGCCGCCATATTTGGATCCAAATCTCAGTGATAAAGAGCTCATAACAGGAGTCAGTTTCGCCTCAGCTGGTTCTGGTTTTGACCCACTTACACCAAATCTGGGTGTATGACTCTTTCTCTCTGCCTCAATCTTTCTCCGTTTTGCGTGTTCGTTATTATCTAAAACCCATTATGATATGCTTCATACTTTATATTTAGGCCAACAAATCAAGGGTACTTGGAGATGTACAGTGTCAGACTTTCTTTTATCATTTTATCATATACTTGTGTGCTATCGGTGCATGGTTTAGATTTTATCTAAATTTTATTATATAACATTATAAATTTAATTAAATGATAGACATTCATATCTGTGATATTTGTTATATGTTTTCACTAATTCTGTCCAAAGTATAAAAAGTAGAGATACTTTAAAATAATTGTATATATATATATATATATATATATATATATATATATATATATATATATATATATATATATATATATACCCATACTGTGGGAGCGGTGTGTAAAAACGATGGGTTTTTTTTTTTTTTTTTTTGCCTTATATATATATATATATATATATATATATATATATATGTTATACCCCCACTATGATCAGTAAGAAACAGATAGCTAGGATTGTGTTCCTAATAAATTTTCTTTTGTTGTGTCTCCCTATTAATTTCAGAATGTAATTCCAATACCAAAGCAGTTGGAATATTTCAAAGAATGCAAAAAGAGGATGGAAGGTATGCTTGGTAAGCAAAGAACTGAAAATCATATGAATAATGCTGTATTTTTCATCAGTGCGGGAACAAATGACTTCGTTATTAATTACTTTACGTTGCCAATACGAAGAAAGAGCTTCACCCCCTTAAACTACGGCCAGTTCTTGCTTCAACACGTAAAAGATTTCATCCAGGTTTGATTCTCAATCAACTACATTCTATTTTTTCCCTTCATATATATATATATATATATATATATATATATATAAAAGAAAAATATATTGTAAGACATAGTTATAATAGAAAAAATTATTCTTTTTTTCTCTCTCATTACTCATATCATTACTGATGTAGAAAGTAAAAAAAAAAAAAAATTATTATAACTATGTCTTACCGAATAAAATAGTGCAAAATTACTAAAAAGATATAAGCTGTATTCTTTAAAAGGACAAATGTTAAACCCTATATAATATGAGGAGAGATATTCTTACTACCAAAATTTTCTACTACTAACTTACTACCTATCTAATCACCATTGAATCAAAGAGAGAGAATGTTAAAAAGTTTTTGGAAAAAGAGAAAATGTTGATCCAATAGTGATTAGATAGATAGTAAGTTGATAGTAGAAAATTTTAGTAGTAAGAATATCCCTCCACATATAATATTTATGGGTTTTATAAGAGTTATGTTATATGAAAAGTGTTTGTGTTATGTTATAGAGATTCATTTTGCGTGCCGGAGTTTTTTTTTTTTTTTGCTGCGGGCCCCACAAAATGTTGTGAGTGTAGGAAATTTTTTCTGATCATGTTAAATTATAGATGATAAACCCAATATATATATATATATATATATATATATATATGGGTTTTATAATTCTCATTTAACATGAGAATTATAATTTTTCTACACACCCTTCGATTTTCGTGTTGACATGGGTCCTACATATAATTTTTTCTAATACATGGGTCTCACATGCTTTTTATCTCTATAACATGAGATTTCAATTCTCCTCAATTCTCCTTCAACATGAGAATTATAAAACCCTATATATATACATAAAAATAAAATAATGTAGTACACATTTCTTTTAAAGATTCACATTATCTTTGAATGAAGACTAGTTTGATTTGTATTAAAAAATTAGATGTTCATGGCTTGATTAAGTAACACTAGTTATCATTTAGAATTTATGGACAGAAGGTGCTAGAAAAATCGCTTTTGTTGGTCTACCTCCAATGGGATGCTTGCCGATCATGATCACCTTCAATTCCGACAATGCCTTTATTGATCGCAATTGTGTGGACAAGTATTCCGCTATTGCAAGAGATCACAATGTGATGCTTCAACATGAATTGTTCTTAATGCAACTTAATTTCTCTAATCCTGCTGGTGCTAAGATCTCTTACATTGACATATATGGACCGTTGGCCAACATGATTCAAGAACATGAAAAATTTGGTAACTAAGTAGACAATTTAGTCCCTTGCTTGGTTAAGATTATATATTTGTTATAAGGGTTTTATAATTCTCATTCAACATGAGGATTAAATTTTTCCTACACACCCTTCAATTTTCGTGCTGATACGGGTCTCACATATAATTTTTTCTAATACATGGGTCCCACATGTTTTTTATCTCTACGACATGAGATTTCAAATCTCATTTAACATGAGAATTATAAAACCCTTGTTCTAATGGGGTAATATATATTAGTTCACAAACCTGATTAGGCTAACCTTGTTTATTTTTCTTTGTATTTGTTCTTGGTAGGGTTGGATGAGGTTGATAGTGGATGTTGTGGAAGTGGTTACCTCGAAACCACGTTTTTGTGTAATGAGGTTTCGTATGTTTGCTCCGATCCATCAAAGTATGTATTCTTTGATTCATTGCACCCTACGGAGAAGGTTTACCACAACCTATTCATGGCAGCCCGTCACAACATCGATGCACTTATCAACGGCTACGATTCCTATCTATCTATATTCTTCCCCCATCAATTTGATTTGTTAGAACAAAAAAAATGTTTTATTGCTGTGCGAAACAAAAAAGACTTCATTGGAAAATAGAAAGAACGTTTTTTTTTATTAATTTATGTCCTGGATCATTCTATCGGTATTATATATATTTTTGTAATTTGTTTTTGTAGGATCGTTAAACGAGAGGTGTATTGTTATGATTATCCACATTTAATGCTATGATTATGATTTCTCATATTTAATACTTTCAGGCAGGTGGGATTCGAACCCAACACATTGGAGCGAGGAAAGCCATTTCATACCACTAGGTCACCATCACTAGTTGAATAAAATACATCATTTAATAATATATTTATTATATGGGATAGGTTATTGTGCCAACTCCCTATTTGCCTACCTTTACCTACCCCTCTCATCACCGTTGGATTATAATTGAATCTAACGGATTATATTGAAAATATAAATAAAACCCTTTTACTTCCTTTCTCTCTCCTCTCCTTCTCTCTCCTCCTCTTCTCTCTTCCTACCCTTTTACTTCTTTCTCTCTCCTCTTCTCCCTTCATCGCGATGTCTGCCGCGATTGTAGCTGTGAATTTTGGTTAAATTTCTGAATTTGTTAAATCATCTAGCTTGAAAAGCACCCTTGAATTTCATCTGACTTCCCCTGAATTTCAAAAAGCAACGGATGGTGATAGCACATTCATGGATCGTCTAATATTGTTGATTAAATTTCATTACAGGAAGCTACATTGTTGATTAAATTTCATCGACTAATGGACATGCTCATGGATCATGAGGTACAAAACTTGAATACCACGAGTTCATCTGATTCGTCTATGCAAAATTCTTGAAAACATTTGCAGGAAAGGTAATAGCATTGCTTCCTGTACTATCGTTGAAATTCACGGGAAGTCAGATGAATACCACGAGTTATACCTTAAGGGGAAGTCAGCAAGGGTGCTTTTCAAGCTAGATGATTTAACAAATTCAGAAATTTAACCAAAATTCACATTTACAAGCGCGACAGACATCAGCGATGAGTAGCATAAAAAATTCAATTAGGTATAGCGTAAGAAGAGAGAAGGGAGAGGAGAGAGAAGCGGGAGGAGAGAGAAAGGAGGTAAAAGGGTTTTATTTATGTTTTCAATATGAACTGTTGGATCAAATTGTAATCCAACGGTGATGAGAGTGATAGGTAAATGTAGGCAAATAGGGAATAGGTACAATAACTTATCCCTTATTATATAACTATTAAGGATATACAAATACCACTAAACTACATGAGGTTATTGTTTAAATGACATCATTTAAAATATTTATTATACAATTAAGTATAAAATATAAATTTATATATATATATCTGGTTCATGCAGGTCAACCCATGACCCACCGATTGAACCAGTGACCCGATACCTCAGCCAGGTCGGTCAATGACTGATCCAATTCTAATAACATTGACCATATATATCACTCGGCCGTAGAAATAAGTTGACCTATAATTAATAAATTAAAATTATTATAGATAGATGCAATGTAACCTGCACGAGAATATATCCAAATGTATATACCAAGTTATTGCTCTTAAATCATCAAGAGGGAGCAAAACCATAACTCAACAACTATGGACAACTTCAGCAGAAGAGAATATACGGGGTGGCAAGAAAAAGGATAAGGTAGCTATTGCCTTCAATGTGAATGTCCTCATGTGGATGGCCTACCATGCTACCATTGGTGGAAAAGTTACATCACTTTTATGATGTTTATCGAGTATTCTTGTTTCACAAAACTTTTGAAAAATAATAATTTATCATTTTTAAGAGCATGGCTTTTTATCATTTATTTTAAACTATGAATAGTTCTCGAACTTATTGAATGTGAGATTGATCCTTACACGGATATTTACTCGGTTGAGTCCATGACCACAAAGTATATTTTCTCTTAAAAAAAATAGCTCACTAAAAAATTTTATACTCCTATTCTAGTATTGAAGAAGTTGATTTTCTTATCATCCATTTTTGGGAGAATTGAGCGAGTGTTGATTAAGAGTAAAGAGAAGAAAACCATCTTATACTTTAATTTTTGGGATCTATTTTTTCATGTTGTTGGAGATAGTTATATTCTACTATAGACATATAATATAGTTGAGCCCACCACCCATTAAAAAAAAGTAGTGACACAATTTTCGATGTGAGAATAATATGAGATATAACTTTCTCTTGTAAGATGATAGAATGATTTTTCTTAATTTTTTTAGAAATTAACATGATAAACTTAAAATAATGTCTATTTAATCTCTAAATTATGACTATTTAATGTCTAAATTTTTTTACTAACCTGTCCTTGTATCTAGTTGTTGTAACTTGTAAACCTTCTAGGTAAAGAAAAGGGTAAAAAAAGAAAGATAAGATAAGCAATTTTATGGGCCCAGTCATATATTTATGGATCGGGCCCGATGTAGATAAACGTTATCATAAAGGCCAACAAGTTTATCCGTTCATAAAAATTACGAATTGGGTAGTTGTGGACTAGTATACATCTATCGAGTCCAAGCCCAGAAGTACAATTTTATCCGTTCATAAAAATTACAAATTGGGTAGTTGTGGACTAGTATACATCTATCGAGTCCAATCCCAGAAGTACGACTTCAATCCCCTCTACTCCTTTAGGGGTTGGCATTATATATATATATATATATATATATATATATATATATATATATATGGGTTTTATATTTTTCATTCAACATGATAATTGAATTCTCATGTTATAAAGACAAAAAGCACGTGAGACTCGTATGTAAAAAAAAATTATGTGTAGGACCCACGTTAGCACGGAAATCGAAGGGTGTATAGGAAAATTGTAATTCTCATGTTAAATGAGAATTATAAAACCCTATATATATATATATATATATATATATATATATGTATGTATGAAAAAAAAAAATTCTTAATTCTGCTTACATAAAAAAAATGTTATTTTTTTATATTAATTGATTCCCCTTTGAATTGTGATGATTTACTTTTTCTCTCTCTTTCTTTATCACCATTGGTCTATTTTTGTACGGTTATAATTTAATAGCTGAAGATAAAATTATCTCAAGTAATTTGAGAAACGATAACTAATATATGGGAAAAATGTTTATCCTTTTAAATGACATAACTTATATCCTTTCACTCTCACAAAGAAGTGGGACCCACACTTTTATTTTTTTTGTCAACTCTCTCTCCTCCTTT
Source organism: Gastrolobium villosum (assembly GCA_032173675.1). Taxonomy (NCBI): domain Eukaryota; kingdom Viridiplantae; phylum Streptophyta; class Magnoliopsida; order Fabales; family Fabaceae; genus Gastrolobium; species Gastrolobium villosum. Next base: position 23,459 of record JAVKPL010009459.1, read on the forward strand.
ATCTATCTCTTTCTCTTTCTTAAAATGACACAACTTTACATCATTTAAAATGATACACACTTTACCCTTAATATATATACGGGAAAAAAGTCTATGATGTTACTTTAGACAACTTTGTCTAATGTTCATCGAAACGACGTCGCTTTGGAGTTGAAAAATTAAAAAATTATAATGATAAAGATTATTATAACCCTGAAATAAATTAAAATTACAAAAATGCCATGATTTTTGTCCCAAAATGACATCGTTTCGATGAACATTAGATAAAGTTATTTAAAATAACTTTAGAAAAAAAAACCCTATATATATATATATATATATATATATATATATATATATATGGAACTAATGAAATATAATTAAAGCTGTGACTTGTTTTATTTTTATTTATTTGTTGGTTTAAGAGTAGTTTGATTAAACTTTAATAATTTGTTAGTTGTGTTTTCAATTAATTATAGAATTAATTAAGAATTATAATAAAAAATATATATAATCCAAACTAAATTATATTAAATTGAATTCAATAAGAATTATATTTTGAATGCAAGTACTTAAATTAAACTATGGGAAAAATGTTTGTCATTTTAATTCACATAATACTCTGTCTTTGTAGTAAGGAGACACAGAAAAAAAATTAATTAAATTTTAAATAATAAAAATAATCCACTTTCTCTCTACTATGATTTCTATTTTTCTATCTCTTTTTTTAGGTTCTATTATTTTATGAGGAGGATATTCTTACTACCAAAATTTTCTATTACCACCTTACTACCTATCTAATCACCATTGGATCAACATTTTATCTTTTTTCAAAAAAAATTTAACATTCTCTCTTTTTGATTCAATGATGATTAGATAAGTAGTAAATTGATAGTAGAAAATTTTGGTAGTAAGAATATCCTCCCACTTAATTTATATCTATCTCTCACCTAAAATTATATAATATGAAAACACCAAACCCTTATACTATATCCAAATCAACCTATATCAAAAAGAAAAAGAAAAAAAGAAACAAAATCAACCTAATTTAATTCAATCTCCAAATTGAAGGAGTGGGAGACCACCTGCGAAAAGAGAAGCGAATAGGTGCGCTGATAATTTGGCGCCATTTTCCCTATAGACCAGATAATGGCTTGATCATTCATCAGGACCCTCCCTTTGAATTAGGGCGTTTGCTGGCTTCTGATGCTACTGGCTTCTTAGTCATTTAGGGGGTGTTTGGTTGAGGAGAAATTTTTAGAATACTAGGGAAATGTAATTGATAGGGAAATAGTTAGAAAGTGAGATAAAGTGAGATAGGTAGGAAAATGTAAAAAAAAGTTGTTTGGTGGGAAAAAACTTTACTAGGGAAATTAGATAACTTTTATGAAATATATGTTTGGTTGAAGGTAAGATATAGATGGGAAAATAAGTTGGTATTACGAAAATAACCCTGATGTTAAATTCGGTGGCATGCTACAACAGAGTTGTCAAATCCCAAACGTTGATTGGTAACACGTGGATTGTGGAGTCAATTGCTGCATTTAAGTTGCTACCTTTTGTTAGCCAAGAGAGGTTTAGTAACTCTATTATCCATGGATACTCTGTAATAAGAGAAGAAAAATAACTCTGCGAGATTATATTTGTTCTCAGAACCAGATTTATACTTTTTTGTTTTTTCTTTTAATGTAAACCATTGGACTCAGTTGTGCGAATTTAAGAGTTTCGTGATGTGAAGTGCAATGCAGCAGGCAGTGTTTTATTTTTTTGAGCATGACCATTGTCTTGTAAATTCTTTTTTTCTTTCTGGATTAAATGATAATTTGGAACAAGAAGTGTTTAACTTGTTAAGGAGGCACAAATAGCATTTACATTTTCTGGATTGTCATGTAAGAATTTGGAACAATTTTTAAAAACTTGTTAAGTTTTTTGTTTTTGTTGTGGATTACTTGATCAATTTTTTTCTTATAACACAATTTGCACTGCTGCGTTAAATTAGGAAAATGATCCAATCTGGAAACACGTGAAGGAGGCAGAGAGTTCAGTCGAAGGTAAGAACACGAACCTACATGCAATTTGTGAAATTAAAATCTAACACCATGGCTAACGGAAAAATGAAATCTTTGTGTGGAAAAAAACCACAACACAGACCAAACAATTTTTTTTTCCCTTACCTCACCTTTGAGAGTAACCAACCTGATGCATGTTCAGTGATGGTTTCATTTTTTCAAAGCAGACACAGGAAGAAAGTTTTTTTTTTTTCCATTGCCCTTGGGTGTTCCTGTCTGCAACTGAGGGTATGGTCGTCATGTGGTTAATCAGCCATTTCTCCACTTAGGTAGACATCGTCCAATACCACCTATCAAATGGGAATCTCTCGCCCTGCATTTCAGCCAAATTGACATGCAAACTCGATTGACGGGGAACTGATTTCGCTATCGAAATTTATGGAACAATTCAACCAAACACGGTGATTCAAGAATCCCACTTACCTGAATCCCATCTATCTGATGAGATAGCTCCAACCAAACGCCCCCTTACTTTCTTTTGTTGCTTTTGGGCTTTTGCCCCTTTCTTGTACTCAAAATAAAATAAAATAAAATAAAATAAAATAAAATAAAATTCAATCTCCAAACAACCATTAGAGGAGACTATGATGTTTGCTGGCGAAAAGAGGTAAAACCCTTTGATTTGTTTAATTTCAAAATTTGTTTGTGAAAAAAAGAAAACGAAGAAAAAGGGGAGTGAAGTGAAAATGGAGAACCGCGGTAGGGAAAGAAGAAATAGAGCAGGCATTGAGGATAACATACTGGCCATGCTTGATGCCTCTGAAGCTAAGGATGCTCATCAAGATGCACTCGATGACGGTACGAATCATACTCTTTCTCTCTTTTTTTCTTTCTTTTTTGTAAGTTTCTTTTAGTTTCTTCTTCTCATATCCACTTGATAGTGCACTGCATTCGTTCCCACGAAGATAATCAATGTGTTTAGGCTAATCGGACTTTTGGGTAGTCAGAAAAATTAAAACTTGAGTGGAAAATGTGTGTTTTATTTTTTATTTTTTTATTTTGGTCTGGGCATGAAAAAAATAGCTATTTAATTTAATTTATACATGTTAAATGACAAAAAAAAGTTATCTTTTTGGTTTTTATGCAGGGATTGCGTTCCTGGATGCTGTTCGTGCTTCTTCAATTGTGCTTGAACATGGAAAATCCCCCACTTCGTAAGTGTTTTCTCTCACTCACATACACTTGGGAACTATGCAGCACCGATACGTGACACGATACGACACGACACGACACTCCGACAGGTTAATTCTAAAAAATGTTATATTTCGACACGTTAGAACACATTGTGATATTAAATAGTATTTTTAATTTTATATAGTGTATAATATATTTAATATTCAATAATTTAACAAAAAATGAAGTTAAACTTATAACATACATCAATTTTGCAAAGAAACATAAGATATTCCGAATATTTATATTAAATTCAATAAAATGGTAATCGTAATCCAACAAATCTAATAGTTGGAATTAAAAACGCAACGCAACTTTGAACCATTTTTTGAGTTTCTACAACACGTGTTGAAGTGTCGGACACGACATGTCAGGGTTTTTGAAGTGTCGGTGCTTCATAGCTTGGGAATGCCTATCATTTTCCTTCTATAAAGGAAAAAGTTTCATATTGTCATTGATTCTCCACCAATAGCAGGTTGTATGTGGGAGAGTGAATTGTGTTTTATGTTTATTTATGCCTACTTAGTCTTTGTTTTTAACTTGTCAAGGAAAATTTTTGGGGCGGTCTTCCACATGCTGAGGGCTGGGAAGTCTTTAGAGTTGATTATGGCAAGTTATAAGCTTCTGGTTGATTTAGACAAGGTACCACATGACTTTACCTCTTTATATTCATAGGTCCTAAATTGTAACTGATACCTTTAAATGTGTAATTACTAAATTCTTTTTGGGTTTAGCACTTCCCTCGTGTGTATTTATCCGGCACAGATGATTCCCCATCATCCTCTAACTCTACATCAAAGTTGGTTGTAGTTAAAGAGGTACGAATGACTATTAGTCATCTCAATCTGTTGTTTTTGTTCTATTATAGGTATATTTAATGGTGATATGAGATACTGGTTGAACTTATTTACAAATATATAAATATTTTCTGCTAGGCATGGTCTCCCATTGTTGTTTGCCTGGATAATGCCACTGCTGTCGGTGAAGCTGGTGACAGAAAGTCTGGTGCACCTCTTGACCCCTCTGTGTGTTGGTTACTCCTGGACTCAACTTTATAGTTTATCCTATAGTGTTCTTATTTCTTCTTTCATTTACTTGCAAAATACTTTGCTGTTACGTTCACTTTTTCTCCTATCCTTACGTGTGCCAAAAGAAAAGAGTATAACTTTTCTTGGCAAAATTATTGCTGGTTGTTTTTCCTTAACTTTTTCTCTTTCTCTTTTATTTTTTTGACAAGTTCATATTGCCTTTCTTCCTACTTTTATTTACCCAATTTATGGAGATCTACTATCGGATCTGCTTGTCTGATTGCTTTAGGGAATTGCTGATGGTGAAAATGTACCAATGATGGCACTCGTTGCATATGTGCACCTTTTACATGTATCATATAAATTCATGCTGATGCTAGGTTAGAGACTTAGAGTACTTTATTTGGGTTAGGCAAGCAAATAAAGTTATATAATTCTCTCCTTTATTTTAGGTAATCTATATTAATTTTTTATTGTGTTGCACAATATAAGGATGGAGGTAAACAAAATTTAATTCAAGTTATAACGATTAAAAGCAGTGCAGCTCAATAAACTTATTTATATTTTTAAATTTATATCCTTTTGTTTATAAAATTTTCCACAAGGTTTTCTCAAGTTTCTTTCTGTTAAATTGCAATTTGATATTTTGTTCTTTATTTTCTCCACCTACCTTAGAGCTTTGAGCTCCTGATTGAAGAACTTGCTAAAATTCTCGCCGAGACCGAATTTCAAGCAACAAGCATGAAGGTTAGTTCACCAATTTTGTACATTCTGACTCTGTCCTAGAATCTTATGGTACTTGTTTTGCTTGAGTCTTTGAGAGTTGAGACTCACTGCTTGTAATTTTGCATTGGATATGGATAAAATTCTAACTGAGGCTATAATATGTTGTCTACTGTCAACTATATTTACTTGTTTTAGATTCCAAGCTTCTAGCTTTCCCATGTGGTTATGTATTTATTTTAAGGTTTGGTTCATAAAGTTACAAATTATGTGCAATTATTTTAAAAAAAATAAAAGATATATTTGTCTGATTTCTTTACATAATCTCATTGCAGCCCTTGCGGAACATGTTACTCTTTCAATATCTTGTCATTGTTCTTGAAGGCGATTTTCTACCTCGTAACGGTGTGTATGAAGTTGAATTTCATCTCTGCTGTTGCTATGCCTTAAACTGCTTGTAAATTCTAAAGTAAATGTCCTGCTGCAGCATCCATGAACTGGAGCACGCAGAGGGAGTCTTTGCTCAACATGTTACTGGTATTTGTTTTTCAAGCCAAAAGCATTGGAAGATTTTTTGTGACTAACAACCAACAATTAACTATATTAATCAATGTTCTAAGCGTACTAAAACTCTACTTTCCATATGTCCTGTTGTTGAGATCTTATGCATCTTGATTCCACCACCTTGAAAGATTTTTCCTTCTGTTGTTGCAGAAATGTATATCTGATCTAGTTTTTGCAGGGATCAAGGAAAATAAATTACAAAAGCTTGATGAAAGATTGCATGACAGTTATTTGTCAACTACCTCTACTTCTTCAGAATGAACTCAGTACATATCAAGAGCTTCGAAAGAATTCTGAATCTCAGTTATCCAAAAATTGTCATACTGCATTATCTCTTGCTATACTTGAAGTAATAAAGAACACAGGTGTCTCTATGGAGAAACTTTTGGTGATGGTATGTTCCTGAATAATTTTATTTGTTGTATATATGTAAAAACAAACAACACTTCTGTGTCTGCTTACATTATGGATGATTTTAGATTATGGACCTTGATATGTCAAGGAAGAAAGCAGATATTGATGGTCATACTTCAAGAGCAGATGGTCCAAGGTAGTTTGTCAAAATTTTGTTCCATTACAATGTTGTTCTTCAGTTGATTATTTTGTTTCTTTATATGTCATTCTTCTGATTGAATGGATGCAATATTATATTTTCGTGCATTTGGTACAGAACGCCTTTGATGGACATAATTCTGGATGAACTAGCTTACAGCAACGATACTGTTCCCCTTTTTCTTAAGGTGGTTCACGAATACTGTCTCTCTGCCCTTTCCCTCCCTCTGTTCCTCTCACTCTCTTCTCCTTTGCATATAATTGTTTGTGTATGGGCTGGATGAAGTAATAATGTATAAGATTATGCTTTTCCTTTAAAAACCTTTGCCAAGACATATTCTGATCAAGATGTAAAACAAACCAATCTCTGGATAATGATATGAGGATTTACCATTATTTACATAGTATCTAATATTGGATTACTTGACACTTCTTAATTCGGTAGTTACTAGTTAACCTTTCCAAATTCCAATTTCAAGTCATGTTTTAAGGGTGTTATCTTGTGGCTAATAGCTTCTTTTGATTTTCATGAGAATGGCTGCAGATTTTCAGTGAACCTAAATGGAAGCTTGAAATAGTTGTGCAGTATCTTTGGAAATACATAACTAAGGTAGTCCACGGCTAGACTATTAGAAAATCTTTCATAGTTGCTTAACGTTATATTTTCTTTCTCTCGAAGGGGAGGCTTTATTGGTAGTGGGCTATAAGCTTTTGATAATCTCTTGATTTAACTACCTTTGTAATATACGAAATTGCAGCCTTCTGTTCGCACCCGTAAGTCTGATGGTTGTACTGAAGATACAACATTTGATAGGGCTTTGAAATGCTTTTCAAATAAAACTGGCACTAAGAGCATACTAAAAAAAATTGGTGCAGATGTAGTTCAGTTGCTTTTGGCTCATGGTTTTCAGGTACTTTGTCTTTATTTGATGAATCAATGCATAATATATATTGTTTTGAATAACATAACTTTTTGGTTGTGCTTGAGAGACTACACTACACTAACAGAATAGGACAACAAAAGTATTTGAGTCTCGTGACAATATTTTGTGTTAGCTGTTTGATGACCAATGCACAGGACTACAAATTTGTGATATCCCTGAATTGAAGAAAGCAAAATTTATTATAATATAACTTGGGATAATGTAGTTGATGCGTGATGGGTATGAAAAAAAGAAAAATACACTTTGTAAAAATAAACGGGATAGATAAGAGTCCACCACAATTGAGATTAAAGGCTAAGCCACCCTCCCAACTGATAAAGAACCCACTTGCCTCACCACTAACCCAAGGTTAGATAAAGATAACAAGATTCAAGACAAGTTTAAGCACTTGCAACACACTTTTTCATTTATCAAATCTGTCTTCTGCATTACAAAATATCCTATATTTATAGAATAACTAAGAGCATGAGAATACAAAGAGACAAATAACTCCCAAGAGTTGTGTTGCTTAGGAAATAGAAATAACACTAACTAAACCCAACTCCCAAGAGTTATGTTGCTTAGGAAACAGAAATAACAATAATTAAACCCAACTTCCAAGATTATGCTCCCGAGAGTTATTGACAACTAAAAATTCTCTTTATTGCACTTTAAGTGCTAAAACTCTTGATTTTCCTTCTGTATCATCCTCCCCTTCCTGATTGGGATTTGTCCTCAAATCCTCATGGTCTTCGTTACTCTTGGAATAGACAAAGATATCATCGAAACACACCACAGCAAAATTCTCAATGAAAGGACGAAGAATTTCATTCACAAGTCTCATAAAGGTGCTTGGAGCATTAGAAAGCCCAAAGGGCATGACTCTCCATTCATATAACCCTCCTTTAGTCTTAAATTCAGTCTTCCGCTCATCTCCTTCCTTCATTCTAATTTGGTGATATCCACCGCGAAAATCAATCTTAGAGAAAACATTAGAACCATATAATTCATCAAGGCAAGGGATTGGATACCTATACTTGATGGTGCTGTTGTTTATGGCCTTACTATTAACACATACGCATAGTACCATCCTTTTTAGGAACATGTAAAGCTGGAACAGAACAAGGACTCATACTTTCTCTTTGGCTTTTCTCTTTAGGTTCTTCTGTAGCATGGAGGACTCTTTGTAACATAATCAGATGCTCCCCTTGATCTGCTCCTAAGATAATTTCTTCATCCGGGATTTCATCATGTTCAGCATCCCAAACTGGACCTTGTTCATATTCATGCTCAATTTCTTCAATTTCTTTAAGTGTCATAACCCGCCTATTAGGACAATCAGCTTCAAAATGGCCATAGCCTTGGCATCTAAAACATTTCTTTTCATCCAACTTCTTTTTAAATTCTTTCGGAGCTTCCTCGACCTTCTCCTTAATAATTTTTGATGAAGAGGGGTCACCCTTGGAAGAGGAATTCTTAAAGAAACTTGATGGCTTGTTGGTTGCCTTGTTTGATTTTGAATGTTTCTCCACTTTAATGGCTAACTTGCACACATCTTCAAAAGTCCAAAAAGGTTGTAGTTCCACCTTCTCAGCAATATCGGTATTTAACCCGCCAATAAAACGAGCAATTTTTTGTTCCTGAACTTCTTGAAGGCCACTAGTCATAAGGAGTTGCTCATACTCCCTAATATACTTTTCAACGCTCAGATCTTCTTGTTTGAGAGAAGCAATTTTGAGATACAAGTCTTGTTTGTAACTAGCAGGAAGAGTTTAGCCCAAGATTTGAGCCTTCTCTTGCCTTCTCGGTTCCTCTCCATCTTCAAGTTCTCAAACCATATTGATGCATACTTTTTGAGTTTGATGCTTGCAATTTTGAAGCACTTCTCATCATCAAAGTCCTTAGCTTCAAAAATTAGCTCAATAGAACGAACCCATTCCAAATAAATATCGGGATTCAAGCTGCCATCAAATTCTGGGGGTTCGATCTTCACATCTCTAAAGCCATCTTGGAATTTTCTCCTTCTTCTATCATGAGGTGTTGACTCATTTGAAGAAGCACTTGATTCACTAGCAGAAGAATCATGATTGGAGGGGCTATGAGTGCTTCTGGAATGTCTCCTACGTCCATGATGATTTCCTTGGACATAATTAGCAAGAGTTTGGCGTATTTCTTCAATCTGATTTTCAAGATTTGCAAGTTGTTGGTCACGCCTTATATTCTGATTTTTCTCACGAGTTCTGTACCTTGGACCTTCGTCTTCCATGTGTACCGGTGCTCTGATACCAAGTTGATGCGTGATGGGTATGCAAAAAAGGAAAATACACTTTGTAAAAATAAACGGGATAGATAAGAGTCCACCACAATTGAGATTAAAGGCTAAGCCACCCTCCCAACTGATAAAGAACCCACTTGCCTCACCACTAACCCAAGGTTAGATAAAGATAACAAGATTCAAGACAAGTTTAAGCACTTGCAACACACTTTTTCATTTATCAAATCTGTCTTCTGCATTACAAAATATCTTATATTTATAGAATAAGCTTGCTTACCGTGGTGTGTCAGGTCGCGGGTTCGAATCAGTCTCTCTGCAAAAAGTAGGGGGAAGACTGCCTAGAGTATTCCCTTCCCGAGACACTCACGAAGTGGGTATTTGAACTGGGTCGGCCCTTTTTTTTTATATAATAACTAAGAGTATGAGAATACAAAGAGACAAATAACTCCCAAGAGTTGTGTTGCTTAGGAAATATAAATAACACTAACTAAACCCAACTCCCAAGAGTCATGCTCCCAAGAGTTATGTTGCTTAGGAAACAGAAATAACAATAATTAAACCCAACTTCCAAGATTATGCTCCCGAGAGTTATTGACAACTAAAAATTCTCTTTATTGCACTTTAAGTGCTAAAACTCTTGATTTTCCTTCTGTATCAGTAGTGGTAAAGGTTATTGGTCCTTTTCTCTTTTTGTGCTGTAGAAAAGATTTTATAACTTAAACAAGAACCCTTTGGGTTTGAAGCGTGAATTATTGCATAGGCCTGATTTTTGGTTTACCTTATACTTATTTAATTCCACAAATGGGGGGCAGTGAGAATCGAACTCGTGACCTTGTGGTCACTTAAGCTCTGATACCATGTAAAGAATCATTTCAACCCAAAACCTTAAGGTGTTGGGTGAGGGTCTTTTTAATGGTTTATATTATTCTCTAACACTTGGTTTAGTGGGTAACAGAAATTTAGAGACTTTTGTTGAGTATCATAGTATTTGAACAACCAAATGAAGCACAATTTTTTAGTGTTGTACTGTCCCTTGTTTTTGAGCAAATCAAACGGACCCTTTTAATCAACTATTTTAGATAAAAGGAGTACAAAGATTGAGGATTGGAATCCTCCTAAAGAAGAAATGAACACATCAAAAAAAGAAGAATATCACAATGAAAGTTAAACAAACCCCTTTGCATATAGACAAAGAACTTCCTAAATCCCTGGGGTTGGATAATGACCCCTTTGATAGCCCTTATTCTCATGGTATTGGGACTAACTAGAAGTTTTTGCCATTTGGATTTTCTTGAGTGTGAAACTTAGTCATCTTTGCCCTTTGGGAAGCTAAAAATGTAGTAGCCCATACTCCTTGAAAATTGTATGAGCCTATGAGGAGATGCTAAAATTAGTTCTTTCTTTTTTAAAATGGGTTTTTACTGGCTTTCAGGCTCAATTGTCAATATTGTCAGAAGGACTTGTAGATGACAACATTGCTGGTGACAAAGAAGGAGAAGTCAATGCCCTTGTGGCTTTGTGCCAGACGTTTATCTCTACTTTTGATAGCTTGAGAAGCACAGACGAGTAAGGGAACCATTTCTTAGGATTTTAACTTTGTTTACTTTTGCATCTATCTTTGCATGACTTGGGATATTATGACAACTACTCATATTTATTTACTTATAAAGAATGTTTGCATTTACAATTAGTATATGAAACCATGTTAATTTGAGTTTCCTTCCATGCTTGACTTAAAGTGTACCAATAATTTGAACAGATCCTATAAAATCCATAATTTTTTTGGTAAGCTTTAAAACCTATTTTTTAATTATCTTGACAATGTCCAAATTTGTTGTCTGTCATGGTGTAGGGAAATGGAAATATCATCCCTTGCAAAAGAGGCATTATTTACTGCAGCAACTATTATCTCCATGAAGTCACATGAGTGTAAATAAACTGCATTGACTCGATTCACTCGTTCTGATGATACAGGATTAACTCATTTTGACTTGAAGATAGCATTGGAGGTTTTGATTCAGTGCCATATGAATTTGTTAATGCAGTACAATATGATTATGGAGTATAGGATGTTGCTTTTTTTTTAAAAAAAATCAGCTTACTTTATCTGATTGGAATTAACTTCTATATCATAAACGAAAATGATACGAAATGGTGGTAGCTCAGTTAGCACATGGAAGCTGAGCAGGCGAGGGTGAGAGCATGTGTTCAATTCTTTTTAGTACCATCTTTGGAGGGGTTTAAAGTCTTAATTGTGGACTCATCCCGAATTGGACTAGTGGCGAAGCGATTGGAATATTTTCAAAAAATAAATGAAAATGATAAATATACGTTAATTTTTGTAATTAATATTTCTAATCATCACTTAATAACGTTTATTATTTGTAATCATGACATAATAGTAATGTATAATAAACCCATTCTCTTAAGTAATACATTAAAACAAATATGTAGTCAAAACACAAAATCACACGAAACATAGAAGGAAAAAATAAAAGATTAATCTCAACAAATAGTAATATGTGCACAACTATTGCATTTATAACTGCATACCACAATGAACTTAATAAAAGAAAAGTTCAAGTGAAGTTATGTATGCAGTTATGAATGCAAGAATTGTGTAAATTACATGTCAGTTTTCACATATGCATGCTACAATCTCTTCTTTTCTCCCCATGCTTTTTCCCTCTTACAACTTTTACCAAACTCAATTTGTCCATGGCAGCTGCAAAATCTTGAAAAAACTTTTGCTTATCCTTAGCAAGATTTTGAACCAGTGGCTTAGTTCTTGGGTCCAAAACCAAAGCCTGGTCAGAGGCTAGCAAACCCATGTTGTTGTTCAAGTTAACATAATAAGCATTGTCAAATAAGAATGGGGTTGTGGCATCAAATGGGGCTACAATATCAGAGTTTCCACCAAAGTTTGGACAATACATTCTCAGTGCATGCAGTAATTTTGGGTTAATATCACGGTCGGGTTGACCCTTGCCCATGTAATTGTAGAGTCGGGTCACAAAGTGCTTGCAATGGGCGAACCCGATTGTGTGGGCACCCGAAAGAGCAACCATGTCCTGTATAGTTAAGCCTTTTGAGTTGAAGAGTTTGATGAGTTGATCAACGGTTGAGTTTGCATGAGGGATGTTGGGTCCCACCCTTGATGCCATTGATATCTTTCCATCCCATCTTCCTTTCTTCACTTGGTAATAGGGCCCTCCTAGCTATATATGCCACTAAATCATCAATTTATTTATTTTGGTAGACTAAATCATCATTATTTATAGGGTTATGTTTATGTCATTTTATATGAGATAAACAATTTTCCTATACACACAAAAAAGAGTTGGAGCCCACTTATAATTTTATTGTTACAACATGAGATAACTATTTTCCTACAACATAAGAAAAGTATTTCCCTTATTTATTATGGGTTTTCATTTCCTCCTTTAACATAACATAACAAACTTTCATACACACACAACATTTTGTGGGGCCCACATTTTAAAACAAAAAAAAAGAAAAAAATATGGCATGCAAAACGAATCTCTATAACATTACACAATCATTTTTCCTACAACATAATAAACATAAAACCCATTTATTATATATATCAAGCATTGCTTAGTTAATCTTTAAAATGGGTCCATTTTGTTTTATAATGGTGAGTTTATGTTATTTTATTAGGAATATCAAATTGTACCTGGGCTTTTTCTAGCATTTGCTTTAGCTAAATTCATGGATAATAAATGGTGCTTTCACGTTATTAAAATCCTTAAAAGAAATAACTATTAAAAAAAATAAAAATAAAAAAAATAACTATTAAGAAGAAGTTTTTTAATTTTTAATTTTTTATTTGGTCCCTTTTTATTTAGATTTGATAGTTCTGTTTGCACTTTCAGGTCAA
>JAVKPL010009460.1:0-37555 GCA_032173675.1 Gastrolobium villosum
CCTCTTGTTCAATCTTCTTTTCCTTCTCAATAGGTTTTGGTGGTGATGATACCACTTTCCCACTTCTAGTTGTAACTGCCAAACAATCTTCCTTGGGGTTAGTAGTGGTATTACCAGGAAAGGTACCTGGAGCTCTATCAGATAGTTGTTGGGCTAGTTGACCAATCTGATATTCCAGGTTCTTGATTGAAGCTTTTGTATTTCTGGAATCAGCTCTGCTCTCCTCAATGAAAGCATTGGTACTCCTTTGATTAGCCTTACTTTCCTCCATGAAAGCGTTAGTACTTTGTGCTAATGTTCCGACTAAACGCTCCAGGTCAGAAGGCTCTTTTTTTGGAATAGGTGGTGGTTTTAGATAGTTGTCTGATGTCATATCTAAACCAGTACCTTGATAACTTTTCCTCTGGTAATTATTACCACCAGCAGCATTATTTTGATTTCTTGAGAAATTTTGATTAGGGCGCTGATCATACCAAATACCATTTACCTGAAATTGTTGAGTAGAATCTGAAGACATCAATGTAGGACAAGTATTGGTATCATGATCTTCATGACAATACTCACAATCAAGGACAACTGCGCTTGCTTGAACTTTGGAAAGTTGCATCCTTTCAAACTTCGCATGCAGATTGGACATTTGTTGTGATAACAACTTTTGTTCCGCCAGCATTGCACTATTATCATTGAGTGGCACTGCTTCCCTTTTCCCGGTCCTTATAGATGTTTCATTCTCGTTCTTAGCTAACTTGTCAATAAGATGATATGACTCAGAAGCTAGTTTGTCACCCAAAGAACCGCCTGCTGCAGTATTAATCACCAATTTTGTTTCTGGTAAACAACCATTGAAGAAGATTCTCACTTGGTCCCCTTGAGATAGGTTATAATGAGGAACCTTTCTCATGAGGGCCTTGAATCTATTCCAAGAAGCACAGATGGTCTCTCCAAATTGTTGTTTGAAGGAGGTGATATCATTCACCATGTTGTTGTATTTCTCCATGGGGAAGAACTCTGCAAAGAATTTTTCAGATAAATTGTCCCAAGAAATGATGCTATCTGCAGGTTGTCTTTCCATCCAATCAAGAGCTTTTCCCTTAACAGAAAAAGGAAAAAGTCTTAATCGGATTGCATCATCAGAAACATGTGGAGGCTTTGTAGAGTCACAGATTCGTAAAAATCTGTCAATGAATCTGTGAGGATCTTCATTGTCCTCTCCTCCATACTTTTCTCTCTCGGCCAACTGAATGATGTTGGACTTGAGTTCCCATTGATTGTTCCCAAGTTCTGGTGGAACAATTCCAGCATTGGGCCTGTTGAAGACAGGCGTGAGGATGGTGTTCATCCTAGGATCAGCATTCTGATTAGGAGCAGCCATCTCTAGGGTTTCAGCTACTGGAATGGGAGTTGTCTGTGCCCTTTTTCTTTCCTTCTCTTTTTGAGCAATTCGTTCGCTTCTCCTTAGAAAAGCACTGCTTTGCATACAAATTCAGAGAAAGATTAGTAGCACAGATTCAAAACAAAAACAAAATAAAATAAAATAAAAACAATTTAATCTTTAAAATCAAGATTAATTGATTTAAGACAAACACTCCCCGGCAACGGCGCCAAAAACTTGACGTTAATCGGCAAGTGTACCGAATCGCGCAAGTAATACAGTGATAAATCACAGTTCGTATCCACAGAGAGTGTGTTTAAATCAATTAAAACTTTTTCTTTTAAGATTAAATATTTCAAAAGGGTTTTGACACGAATGTCAGGATTGTGTGGAAATTTGATTTGTAAATTTAAAAGACTTGTTTTTGGTTCTTTTTTTTTGAAAAAGAATTGAAATAAGGGTTTAAAATATATGAGAAAAGCGCTGTAGTAGGGAACACTCACCAATGATCCCCACCTTTTACTCTGGATTAAGTTAAGTATTCATATATAAATCGTGAACTTAGATAATTATCAGATAAAAGTATCAATAGTTAATTCTCAATCCCTTGAGTAATTAACCCTTTAATCTCATATAGAACCCTAATTCCTTGAGGTGCCCTATATGAGATCAAGCATAACGATCGATAATTGAAACATCTACAATATGAATCATGTCTATGTCTAGATCATGTTCATACCGTCGTTCTATCCCCTTTCTGGATTAAAGACCTCAGATCCCTCTTGTTGGCCCTAATCCTCAGATTTATTATTACTTACTAGATTGATCGGATCTAATAATAACAATAACAATACGAACAGAATAGAACGAAATTCAAAAGATAAATCTATCAATAAAAACTCAATCCATTGTATCAGGGGTTCACAAGGGTTCGTGACCCTAACTACAGCAAAGAGGTTCTAGCCAACCATTATCATGGCTAGAATCCAAAGTTCAATTGAAAAACAAAAACTAAAAGAACTACAGAAAGGTAGAAGAAGAGATCTTTCTCAGAACTTCCGCCTCCGAACGATCTCAGTTGTGTAGCAATCAGATGTGTCTCCTAGGGTTGCCTTATGCCCTTTTTATAACCTAAAAATCCTCCTTTTCTCGCAACTGACAGCTGTCTCTCTCAATCCCACGCTTGGAGCGCAGGATCCACGCTCCAAGCGTGGAGCTTCTGCCATTTTTGCTTTTTCCACGCTCCAAGCGTGGAGTTCCACGCTCCAAGCGTGGAGTTCCACGCTTGCAGCGTGGACTCACTGTTCTGAAGTCTCCTCCCACGCTTCAAGCGTGGATTCCTACGCTTGGAGCGTGGGGCTTCTGTCTGATTCTTCTCCTTACTCCTTTATTTGTTATTTTCCTCCTGTAAACATGAAGAATTTGAGTGAGAGAGTGTCTGACAATTTTATTCAATAATTTCACCACATATACACTTTTATATACAGTTTTAGATCTGATTTCCTGCTGTTTTTGATCTATAAAAGTATATATGCTGGGAGCATATCAGGGGTCTGGTTCTAATCCCAGCCGAGATGGAAATGAGGACGAGGCCAGGAAGGGAAAAACTTGAAGGAGCATGAATTTGTTAAAAAGTTGCCCAAATCGATCCGTTTTTGGTTTTATGGCGAGGATTATACCGAGGAAGAAACAACACAATTGCTTTTGCATGGTCACCGAGGTGGATAGAGCAAACGAAGGACGGTGTCTTCTATTCGGGAAGGGGACGTGCTAGGTCGGTTGGTGGTCGTCAGAGTCAATTTCTACTTCCTTTTATGCCAACCTTAGCACTGTGCTCAACCGCTGATTTTTTCACCAGGTTAGAGATTGCTGAGGAGGGAGGTGAAGGAACCTCCACTCTAACTTCAACAATGTCGGTTGCCAAAGATTCCCATCATATTCCTAGTCCGAGCTCCAGATCAATTCTAAATCGGATCCCTCCTCTAGAACATGGTGATAGTTCTTCCTCCTCCTTTTTTCCGACTTTAAACTCTCTAACTTTCATGCTTTCACCTTTGTGGGAGCTCCTCGTGTAACCTCGGGTCGATCTCCACTCATCGTTCTTAGTGATAATGCTTCCTCTTCTTCCATATCATATTTAGATTTCAACAGGTTCAACCTCAACCAAAAAGGTTTGAGCTCATTTTCTCTCTTTTTATATTTATTCCTACCTTTCCTGTTCCAGGGCATTAATTGCAAAACCTTCTACTTCGGGAGTATACGATAGCTATAATTGGGTGTTATTGGAGATTCTCAATATGCGGTCTTGGCTTTCTCCTGCTGAGATGGTCGGACTCCTATTAGGGAATACATGAGGAATATATCACATGCCCCCTAGCGATGTTCCGGTTTGCGTCGGTCCAAGCATCGATGAACCCCATTTTTTTTCTACTACAAGGATTTAATTACGAAGTTAGGGTGGAGATTTCCTCTTTCCGACTTCCAGGTGGTCGTGCTTTGTCGGCTTCGTGTTGCGCCTACATAACTTCATTCGAACTCTGGGCTTTTATCCGCAGTTTCGAGCAAGCGTGTACTTGCCTCTGCCTTTCATCTACAGTTCCCATCGTTTTTTATATGTTTAATGTATATATAGCCCGAACGAGGACTAAGGAGAAAGGGCGGAAAGGTTGGATTACTATTCACACTCTAACCTTATTTTAGTTATCTTTTGTGTTTCCCACATATTCACCTGTAACCAAGCTCATTGTACTTTCTCAAATAGCTTTCAGGAAAAAAAGGTGCTTGGTCACGCTTAGTTGGGCTGCGACCCTGCACCAATTGCGTCTGAATATAACGTGACAGGTCACGTTTATTTGGAGCGCGATTTGACACAAGTGACACTTGTGTGGGGTGTGACTTGTTGCATCTAACAAGAGCGTGATTAAGTATAATAGATTCGTAAATTGATTGAAAAAAACTATATTTTCATAATTTTTTATTTAAATAATAATATATCACTATTTTTGCCATTGATGACATGTAACATGTTTGCAGGAGCAAAGGTTCGGTCGATGCTGGTTGGAATAGACTACATTGACCGTATTGTTCCCTTTTTGAATATAATATACCTGAATACCACGGAGTCAAATTTTTTTGACAAACTGTCACTGCACCATAGTTGCTGGGATAGTCCGCTACTATGGATTGGATACGTGTCACGTCCCCAATGGCTAGACATGCAACTCATTCAACCCAAAGTAGCTGAGGTAGTCAGCTACTTTGATGCAACCAGGCTTTCTAGCCGTTGGGGAAGTGACACGCATCCCATCCATAGTAGCTAACTACGTCAGCGACTATGGTGCCGTGACAGTTTGAATTTTTTTTTTGACTATGTGGCATTCAGGTATATTATATTAAAAAATATGGCAGTATAGTCAATGTTCCTTGAAATAGATGGTTCGGAGGTGCACCCAACTCAGGAAATCATAAATGCTGAATTTAGAAATTTTGTTTTATATTTATATACTTTTATTTGATTTGTGAAAATTGAATATTTCCCTGCAAGAGATAAAAACAAAAGGGACATTGTAACGTACTATGGAGATAAAATGAATTAAAATAGAATTAAATTTTCTTTCAATTTTGAAGGCTACCTATATGCTTGTAATTAGGGGTGAAAGTGAGTTGGGCTGGGCCAAGCTTTACTCGGAAAAGCTCAAGTTTACGTCAAAAATTTTCAATTTTGCCTGACCCAAGCCTAGTACGAGTCTAACTGTTAGTCTGACTTACTCTGTTTATAAAATACAAATTGTTTGGCCTAGCCCATTAGCCTGTTAATTTTTAACTTCCAAACAGAACCATGAATCAACTTTACAAAATACTCAAATTATGTTCCTAAACCAAAAACCATAATTTCAACATCCAAACAGAATCATGAATCACAACAAAACTCATACAATGTGCATTTAAGTCAATTTCAAATGCAAAATGCTCAAACTAAATAACATATATTTCATCAGATCCAACAAACAAATCCACACTATATAAATTAAAATAACTACATGAATCAAACAAACACATCATGATGCTAGTAGTAAGTATAACATCTCCCAAAAATCTTTTAATATATTCATATATACAATCTAACATGCTAAGATGTTGGTTCCTCCTACATAAAAAATAAAATCATATTTCTATTAAAATATAATCGAATATAATTAAGTTATAAATAATTGCAATTGATTAAATTTATATCTTTTATTTTTTCTTCAAGTCGTACTTATTATATTTTATTTAAAATAAATAGTACAATATAGGCCGACCTGTAGGCTTATAAGCCAGACCTTGCAAAAGTGAACTTACGGCTTTCTTATTAAACAAGCTTTTTCAAGGCTCAAGCCCAGCTTATTTTACGAAATATACTAGGTCAGGTCTGGTCTGATGTAGGCCAACCCGTAAGCCCCTGTAGGTCAGCCCGGACCAATTTCACCCTTAGTTGTAATGCTTAAATTTAATTTTCACTACTATAAATCACTTTAAACCGAAAAAGAAAAAGAAAAAATACATTCCAAATTTTGCAAATATCTTGGCATAGGACCAATAACATTCAACGCTAGGTAAGGTCCAGATTGATCGTTATATTTTCAACAGTATGCTACTAGTGTCGAGAGTTTTAGCTTTGAGTTTTCTCAGCTGCAATCCATTCCTGAAAAGAAAGGCCACAAATAGTACGTATCAGGTTAGGCTAGTTACCGAATTACGTAATTAGATAGTTAGGTGGTTGGAAGTTGTTAGGGGTTGGATTGATTAGATAGTTAGCCTCTTATTACCAAATGCGATGCTTCATAATTAATCAATTTTCTTTGTCGTAATTAATTTTTAGTATTTCAAATGAGACATAGTCAAGGAATAAGGAGGATATGATGCTTTGTTTATTGTTCACGGAAAAAAATAAGTCAGCTTATACAATGTTAGATCGAAGAGTTAAATAATTTTAGGCAAGTAAATCCAGAGTAAATCACATAAAATATTTACCCAACTTAATGTTAGAAAAAAAAAATGTAACACCTACTGTCTTTAGTCTTTTTTGATATCTACCTAATGTTTGGTTGTTGAGGGAATCACGAAATTCTTATTTTAATTCCGCATGCATTGTTTATATAATGGCTTTCATCTATCTTCATAATGAAGCCCAATAGAAGAATAGACTAAACACACACACACGCACAAAACAAAAAATAACAGTGGAGTTTAATAAACGTGTTGGGCCATTTGAAGATTGGTTAAGGTTGGGCAGGATTTTAGGACCAATTGTGAGGGTCGGGCATGACATTAAGCTACAATGGAAGTTTTGATAAGCCTTACATGATGGAGTTATGCGAGGGTGTAGATGAATCAGATAATTTATTAGGAGTTTATAACCCGACTTATATTAGGTTAGATTTAATCTATTATATCTAATAAAATAAATTAGGTTCAAGCTTTTGAAAAAGCTTTTTTTAGAAAGTAGGCCATGTAGGTTTTATTTTATAAAGCCCGATCTATAAACTTAAAGGTTGACCTACATCACATTATTTATTTTAAGTAAAATAAATAAAATTATTATTTTAATAATTAAATAATATTATTTAAATTATTTTTCTAACTATTGAATGCCTGATAGATTAAACAAGATAATAGGCTTAGGCCAAACCTTTGGTTTTTTAAATATAGGCTATGATATACTAATAATTTGGACCTATAAAAGACTAATAGGATAGGTCAGGTCAAAAATATTTTATACAGACCAGTTTTATTTAAGCTGAAGTTCGACCCAAACCATTTACACTCTTAGCGAAAAGGATAAGGGTTCGTTTCGATGAACTTTTTTTCTCCAAAATTTCTCAGAAAAAATCTGTTTGGATGCCTGCTTTTAGAGGTGGCAAAGCGGGCAACCTGAAACAGGGGAAATGGAAAGAGGAGAAATGCTTCGGAAGGGCCGCAACGGACTCAAAATCACAAGGTAAGGATCGATTTGAACATGGAAGGAGAGGGCGATCCTGATGGTGGAAGCCGTGCGTATGTTTCACGCGCGTGAGGGTGCGTCAGTGGGAATTTAGGAGCGCCTCGGACGGAAAGAACTGCCTCCTTGTGACGATCACAACTGTGGGTGGCTTGCCGGAAAAAGTGCCGAAAAAGCGATTGGCGGTGGCGGTCAAAGGTGATCAAATGGTGGTCCACAACTCTAGCAATCTCTAATGACGGTGGGTCTCGCGGCGTTGGGTAGATCAACTTCTTCTGAGTCCATTAATGTGCTTTTTGATCATAACGGTTGCCAGAAATCTTTTCCAGTGGAGGACGGTGGTGGCAGACGGTGGCCGGAAACTAATGACGGTGACAATTTCCGGGAAGATTTTATACGGTAGACAGTGGATCTACCGGAAAGATGCGGATCTTGTTAGGCTCTAGATATTATGTTGAATATCAAGAACAAAGAGATTTATAAGTAATCCTATGTTTCAATTACACATCGGAGAATCTATTATATAACTTAAAAGAAAGAAAATACGAAGAGATATACATAATCTGAGACTTCTATACTATTATTCTAAAGTATCATTTACAACAAGATCAACACGCATTTGTCACGCAGCTCAAAACTTGCTGGAAGATAGGGATTTGATCAACATAACAACGTACTGATTCTGAGCTGAGATGCATAGACCCTCATTCCTCATTTTTAGTTGATATATTTTCCCTCACAAATAAAAGGTTTCATTCCATATGCTAATTTCTCTGTATATAAAATTGGATTATGTGATAGTGATTAGGTAACAATGATGTCATTAACATAAGTCAAATAATAGTGCAGATAAAGAAATTGGCATTAATACCAAAAAAAGAAAGAAAGAAATTGGCATGGGAAAATATAAAAAATATATACTGTCAAATAAAGAAGATCTAAATGATAATGCAGATAAGAAGGAAAAAAATTAAAAATAGAAAAGGACGTCTGAATATAAAAAGTAATTGGCATGAAAAATTAAAAGAATATAAAGAAATTCAAAAATTGACTATCATATAAAGAAAGTCTAAAAGGTAATCAAATTAAAAGACAAGAGAAAAGAAATGCATAAATACGAACGACAACTGTGATTGTGGCTTGTATCTTCTTCTAGTTTTAATTATGTTTAGTTATAATTTAAATGCTTTTTATTAATTGAGTATTTGCTTTCCATCTAAATTTTTTATAAATTGAAAAATAGTCATTTACCGTTAGGTTATCAAGATCGTAATTCTCCTTTATTTTTTTTAATAAAATATGAAGGATATCATCCAATAACTCTCTACTAAAATATATCGAGTATGAAGAATATCATCTAATAACTCTTTACTAAATCCATTCTTTATGAAATGAAATTTATCTTCTCAAATTGAAGAAGTCATTCCCTTTGACCCAAAAAAAGAAGAAGTCATTCCTATTGTCTTACAATGTCTGTTTTTTTTTTGAATAAATTCAAAGGTATCCATCCGTAATCAAAGACTAATCTCCATCGAACACCGTCGGACCATTTCGAGGACGGCTCTCTCAAATCCCTTTACAATGTCTGTTACAATGTTACAAGTCTATTCGGAAACTATTTTTTTAGCATAATAAATCCTTTTTATCCTTAACGTATGTTTAATAAATGAATTATGAAAGTCACATTCTATTAATTAACACTGTGAGGTATATTATACCTTCTTAAACTTTGAAGAAAAAAATACATGTAAAGTTAAGGGAATTAATTACATTTTGACTTTTTTTTAAGATCTTGTCCTTTGTGACCTGCTTTCAACAACTCGCACCCAATATTAGTTATTAAACATATTTTTTTTTATACAAATTAAACATATTATTTTTTTTACACACACTACTAGTGTAATCCACAACTTCTCATAACTTTGAAGCACAAGACTTCAATTTAAAAGCGCAACACGTTAGATTTCCACCTGAGTGCTAATAAAAAAAGATAGAATGAAAGAGACATGGGTCGCGTACGTGTGCATATCGTGACTCTTTTTTTAGGAAGAAAAAAATGGGAAGAATTGAAGAAAAGTAGGATAAGCATTAATGGCTGATTTCAAATACGTTTGATTTTTGAAATCACTTAAATTTAGTTTCAGAACTTAGGGTCACGTCTCTTCTCATATGGGACAGATTTGAGGCAAATTAAGAAGTGCATTATGCCAGGAAATATGTTCCTCAAATTGGGGGAAAATAACTACTATGCAAACATCGAACCAAGTTTAATACTACAGATAAAGGATAAAGTGGGTGTAATTTTGGATTAAGATGCGGTGTCAATAATTGCTGTTTAGTCCATTGATAGTAGTTCTTGCCCTATCATGGTAGTTCTTGAGAGGAGTTGACACTTGTAATTCAAGTGTGAGCGGTAAGGTTCCGCATTGAAAATAAATGAGTTAAATATAACTAATTCGAGTCTAGCTTTGATGGTGATTTTCCCATCATGGGCTCTGCGTGACACGCCTGACTCTAGTATAAGAAAGAACCAATAAACTTGATGCTTTATGGTTCAGATGTTGTGTCCACTTATTATTATGAGTTTGTTATTTAACACATTTAATGATGAGTTTTATAATTTTCATGTTGAAAGAGAATTGAAATCTCATGTTGTAGAGATAAAAAATATGTGTGACCCATGTGTTAGAAAAAATTATACGTAGGACTCATATCAGCACGGGAATCGAAAGGTGCGTAGGAAAATTGTAATTCTCATCTTAAATGAGAATTATAAAACCCTTTGATGATAATTCTCCTTTACTATGGATTCCCCACTCCCCATTTACCAAGAACCAACATAACATTTCAATTGGAACCAGTTTAGTGTGTACAAACTCACTCTGGCAACGGATCTTTTTGAGGCATATTCCCATTAATGGGTTTCTTCTGTCTTCAATCTGATGAAGCCTCCCCAAGAATCAGGTGCTAAATGTTAGGTATTTTGGAGCAACTGGGTTCAATTAAAGCAGCAATTATTAAAATCAGGTATATGCCTCAAATTTCAGAGTGTAATGTAAGATGAAACCATTAACCTGAAAGTTTTTGTGCTTGGTCCCTTGGTTTTGGGGCACTATTACACAGTGGACATGATGTATCCACTTATTGCTAAGGCTTGCTGGCAACCCACTTCTTATGGCACCCCATTTTTATTTGATTAGACAACTTCCTTTAGAAGTTCATTGATTAATATATTTGACTACTTTTTTTCTCTTGTTTTTTTCTCCGTTTTTGATAGAAAATTGTTATCTGAAAACTACGCAAATGGAGAGACGACGATAAGCAAGCTTTTTCTTAGCCTCTAGCATGGCAGTGCATAAGAATTTAAAATTCCATAGACAATGTCCTAACCAATTATGCACATCCCACTATCGCTTTGTCCAAAGCATGCTTTAGCAGAAAATGACACATACTCAAATCACATTCCTTAAAAATGAAAAACCTGGAATTATTTTATCATTTCATTAATGCGTTTATATATCATTGGGTTTATCATCTATCATTTAACATGACTACAAAATTTTTTCTACACTCACAACATTTTGTGGGGCCTGCAGCAAAAAAAAAAAAAACTCAGACTCGCAAAACGAATCTCTATAACATAACACAATCACTTTTTCTACAACATAACTGTTATAAAACTCTATATCATATATATATATAAAAAACAAATCTGAACTTTCTTTATCAATGTCTTTTTTTTTTTACTTTTTTTGTTTTGTTTTTCCTTTGACCAACTTTTTTAAAGTATGAACTGATTTACAAAAAAATCATCGAGGTTTTTGCTTGTTATTTTCTTAAAAATGAATAAATAATTGGGCTTACTTTGATAACGAAAAAATGTCTATGCTGTGATATATGTAAAAGAAAAGTTTCCTTTGTGTGTTTCACTGCAAAAGATTATTATATTTTGTTTTTTTGATTGCGTTGGTAATCTTTGTTTTGGGTACTTAGAAGCTATGAAACACTGACACTTCAAAAATCCTGACGTGTCGTGTCCGATACTCTCCGACACTTCAACACGCATTATAAAAATTTAAAAAAAGGTTCAAAGATTCTGGTGTGTTGAGTTTTTAGTTCCAGTTATTAGATTTGTTGGATTGCGATTACCATTTTATTGAGTTTAATATAAATATTTGGGATATCTTATGTTTCTATGCAAAATTTATGAGTATTATAAGTTTAGATTCATTTTTTGTTAAATTATTGAATATTAAATATAATATATACTACATAAATTAAAAATATTATTTAATATTAAAACGTATCCTAACGTGTCGAAATCTAACATTTTTTAGAATTAACTTGTCGGAGTGTCGTGTCGTATCGTGTCACGTGTCCCGTGTCGGTGTCGGTGCTACATAGCTTAGAAGTATTATTTTAGTCATTACTTATTTGTCTAACTCAAACTCTAAAATTAGATTACTGAATTAAAAAAATATTAATGAGTGTTTCTTGAATTGGTAAAATGAGTTAGATGAAAATAGAGGGCAAACAAATTTAAATATTGCTTTTTTAATAAAAAATTACGAAAAAGTGATCATTTTGAATGTATATACAAATGTATAGCACTCAAATACGTTCCACATGAGGCGTTAACGGAGGGGGCGCGACCTGCACAATCTACAAATATCCTCTTTTTCATTTTTCCCTCTTGACACCTTCTCTCTAAAAGTAACCTCCGACTTCTCTCTAGATTTCATCTTTAGCTTTTCACACAGTGAAGCTCTGTCACTCAAATAAGTCACAATATCTGCTTTCTATTTTTTAATTACTACAATAGATATATTATATTAGTGACGTAGGAAATAGTTAATAGCTTAGAAAATGGTTAGTGACTTAAGAAATGGTTAGTGACTTAGAAATCGGTTAGTGAGGTAAGGTATAATTAGTGACCTAACACAATCCTATGGAATTGTAACATATGAACATATACTTTTAAATAAAAAATACATTTTAATTTTTTTTTTTAAATATTAGAGTAGGCAATATTAATATAATTTAATTTAATTATAATAAATAATTTGTTGTTTTAATAACATTCTGTTATGGCTGGTTCGTCTTCATCTGAGTCGTTGCAGTCTGCATCCTATGGTGAGGTTGAGCCTTCCGATCCCTGTACCCATGTTCTTCCTGGACCATATAGGTGGAAGGTACTTCGCAAAGGACACAACGCACCCACGTTTCACAGACCGCGTGGAACGAGGATAAGGTTAGAGGGTTGAAGACTCGACGAGGAAAACTAAGGGGGGACCCCGTCATGGTGATATTCAAGATGTTGTGGCTGATTACCTCACATAGGCCAGTTTCATATATGTGGCACGTATGCGTCATATTCAGGTATGTAATTTAGAAACTAATGAACCAGATTGTGGTTACACTAATTTTTATAAATTATCGAAATGGTTACATATGAATTGACAATTGTAGTTTGTATTTCATATGGATGGCGCCCTTATTAGTGCTTTGGTCGAGAGGTGGAGACCAGAGATACTTATGTTTCATATGACGCAAGGAGAGATGACAATCACGTTACAAGACATGGCTGATATACATAGTTTGCCTAATGACGGGCAAGTAGTTACTGGACATACCACTTTAGATTGGTCCGCCGAGTGTGAGCAGGTTTTTGGTCATGCGCCCATTGTTGGCGAACACCTATTTGGTGGCGATCTACGTATTTCATACCTTGATAGATTGTATCCCCATTGGGGTCCAGTTGCCCAGGATCTTGAGGAGGTGAGGCGTTACACTAGGGTGCACATTTTGTGATTATTAGGGTCATATATTCACACCACCTGGCTAAATATGCATAAGATTCCTCCCAATCACCATACAACATTCTCATTGCTTTCTGCTTCGCATACCATGCCTTTTTATATGAAACTCTAAATCCATAAGAATGAGCGACCCACTCCTGAACCAGTGCAATTGAGACTGACGGTTCCTCTTTTATCATCTCTAACAATCAAATTGTAATGTACATATTAACACAAACAGAGGTATATGAACCAATTTTTAAATATATCATAATATTCTGAAATAACGTACCTACTACAAGTGATGCAATAGAATCAGAATCAAGCTGTCTATGTTCTTGAGAAATATGGTCATTGAAGCAATTGTGATCCCCACCCTATTTCGTAACCTTCCAATTTTCACCATACGTTGAGTTTATTACCCTGACCATCCATGGGCAACTCTGCTCATGCGTGCAACATTTCATGCTTAACTTTGTAGGCATGCTCTCAACCAAAATTGCTTCTTAATGCTCCTTCATGAGGTTGCGCTTGATTGTCATTTGAGCCTCTTTTCTGGATGTAAATTCTTGGTTAACAAACAACTTCCCCCCTAATTGCCATAGACCTTGGATTGAACCCGAACCCTCGGTATATGATTCTTGTTCCTTGGATGATCCTAATCAATATATGTGTAATGTGAAATTTTATCACAAAAAAGAGTAATGACATCATCACCTGTATGTACTAATTAATAATAGTAACAACAAGAATAAATTACATCAGCAAAATCATATATGCATATATGAGTTGTTTCCTAACATACCTTCAGGATGTTGTGGTATTTGACTCAAGGCCATGTCATGATATTCTAAGGTTCGAGACTCCCCCAGATCATGCCATGGCTGGGTTTGAGTAGCAGACATGCCACATTCTTCATCATTGTCCGAAGCACTCGAATCCTCCACAAGAAGATGATCCTTCATTGCGATATTTTTCTCATCGTCATCGTCATAGTCGTCATCCATAACCCAGGTAGGGTTATGTTCATCTTCCTCAGACATGTTAACAACTGGAGCAGCAGATGATGATGCATTACATGGAGAATTGGAAGCAACTGACCTCATAGGTAAAACAACGTCCTCCGCTCTGGCAATATCCACGTATAAGTCTAAGAAATCTTTTCTAGACTAGTTGAAGAATTATTCCATTACCATATCTACGTCTTCGTTGTCCACCACTTGCAAACTCATATATTGTTCAAATTACCATAATCTTGTCGAGACCAGAGTTATCGATTGTTATCTTTGAGACCTAATTTTTTGGCGAATTTTCTGATGCAATTCTACAACTGTTGAGTTTCGCTTAATACGAGATGGTCTTTTCTCACCTTCAAAAACTACACCGCGACGACCTTCCACTTTCCTACCATTATAATATAGAACAACACGAATAAAATCAAAAGTTGAACTCATTCTTAAAAATATTAATGAAAAACACAAAACAAAATATGAGTAAACAAGTGAAAAATGTATGTAAGAGTATGGATTGATGATGGAGAAGAGTTGTGCAGAATGTGGAGAGGAGAGAGGTTTAAATAGGGAAGAATTGGGTCACTCACCCTCCATGTAGGTCACGCCCCTGTGGGGCGTGTCTCTCTCCTAGAACACGCCCCCTATAGGGCATCTCTCTCTAACTGGTCGCGCCCCTTGTCTAACATGTTTAAGTACTATATTTGTATATACATTCACAATGATTACATTTCTGTAATTTTTTATTAAAAAAATATATATATATATATATATATATATATATATATATATATATATATAGAAAATAGAGTATAGTTACTCACACACTTATGCATGCACTATTTCATATTTGCATAATTTTTATCTTTTGCTTAAGGCAAGTCCTATGTATATAACATGTATTCTAATTTTTTCACCTATACAAGAATGTAAGTAGATGTATATAAAAGTGTGTACAATAAGGCTTTTTATTTTATCAAAATATATAAAATGTATTGTATTTGATATTTGCTTGTGCCAACCATAGTCGAATCTTAATTAGAAATATTTAAAATTTCGTAAATACTCATTTGATGGGGGAAGTTAGATACTTACAAAGGTTGGGTGGCAGATTATGTTTTACCCACACCGATACCGGACACGATACAATACTCTGATATGTTAATTCTAAATAATGTTAAATTTTAACATGTTAGAATATGTTTTGATATTAAATAATAATTTTGATTTGTGTAGTGTATATTATATTTAATATTCAATAATTTAACAAAAAATTGAAACTAAACTTATAATACCCATCAATTTTGTAAAGAAACATATGATATAAATATTTATTATCACATTTTCTGATTAAAAATCTCTTATACATTCGAGTGAGATTTATTCGATATCTATTTTTAATTTTTATTTTATTAATTTGGTAAAATATCAATTAATTTTTTATGAAATATAATAAAATTTTAAATAATATATAAATATCGGAACAGTGTGTCAGAGTGTTGGGAAGTATTGGGACGTGGAACACGATACTTTAAGTTTTTTGAAGTTTGGGTGCAACATAATACATGATAGCCCAAACATTACTTGACTACAAAATAAAAAATCCACTTCCTTGAATTGAAAATATGTATATATTAATGTCAGTTTCTTATGATATCATATTAAGTTATTTATAAATAAAATAATTCAATATTAACATGGATCAACTATGAAAACTTGTGATTTACTCGTCTAACTAATGAATGAGCGATACAATATTTTTTGACAAATCGAATACAAACCATTAATTAGGCTGCATCTTAGTTAAATCATAAATGGCTCTACTTAAAAAAAAAATTAGTCAAACTTTTTTTTAAAATCATAAACAAAAATTAATTGGAATAACGTAAAAAAATTAATATAAAATTATTATTGTAAACATCATTTATCAATTTAAACTTTTGAGTTAAACTGATTATATTACGTAATGTTAGCTTATGACTAAATATTTAGATGTTCGAGTTAAATTTGTCAATAATTTGAAACACTTAAAATAATTATATGAATCATATTTATCTGAGAAAGTATTATTCTAAATATGAATTGGATTCTTTTTTAATATTTGAGTAATAAAATTGAGACTCAATCAGGGTGACACAGACTATAACTTAAGATAAACTTTTATTTCCTCCCCCAGTTTTTATGAAAATTTAAGATTAATTTTTTTATTTTATTAAAGAAGCTATGATTTTAACTTATAAAGAATTAGATCAACCTAAAAGATTAATCTTTTTTAAAGATATTTCAATCGGTTTATCATTTTACGATTAATCCGATGCGATATAGATCCCGGGATTAAAGTTTTATGTAAAGAATCAATTCAATTCAAAAATTTAAGCTATTAGATTATATTATTATCTAACACCACCTCTCATAACACATTCTATTAAATTTAAAAGATAAATGATCCATAACGTAAAGAATGAATTGAATCTAAAAATTTAATTGATGAGGTCCTATTCTACGAGATAACTGATATTGGGTTTAGTAGCTGTAGCTCCACCAACGTGAATCAACTGGGAATTCGATGCTTTGGTGCTTAATCTACTGAGATATGAAAGAGTGAAGAGTAATGTGACTTTTGTTGGGTAGTGACGAATTTATGAACGGAACGGCACTACTTAGTTTACATGTAACCGTAACGCGCAGTTGTGTAGATAAAAAAGTGTGAGCAAACGCACTTGCGTAGCTCCCAAACTCATGAGAGAAGCGTGTTATTGTTGGTGTCGGGTTCATCCCTTCTTATCTAATATCTATGACGTAACAATGCGCCTTGTCAGAATCTCACTCACACCATTTTCCAAACCATCCTTTTCATTTCCCCTCTTACCCTCGCTACCTCCCTTATATAACCCACTTGCCATTCTTCTTAAAAAGTTTAACTAATTGGAGGAATAAGCATGTGACAAAAAAATAAACAAAAGAAAAAAATATTTATCTTTTAAAGAACATAGAATTATGTCATTTTTTGTGTGAAAGAATTATGTCATTTTAAATAAGAAAAAGATATAACTTAGTATTTTTATTTAAAATCATCCATTTTTTCTCCCATAATTTTTTTTATTTGTGTCTTTATCTCATTTAAGATGACATAATTTTATATCCTTTAAAATAACAAAAGAAACTCATAATAAAAAGTCATCCACTCCCGCAAGCAAAATCAATCTGTTTGTAATTTAGTGGAAAAGTAAGGGTCTTTTGTCCGCATACATTCTTTAGGTATATGCATTTATATATATATATATATATGGCCTTTGGTATATAATTTGCCATAGAAAAGAAGACACATTAACTTTGAAGGGAAATTGTTAGCTTTTGCATAAAAGAGCACAATAATCAGCTCTGAAACGTGAAGAGATGGAATGGAAGAAGTGTTATTTGGATGTGATATTGGTTCCCTTGGGATTTTTCTTATGCATTGGTTACCATTTTTGGCTGTGGCATAAGGTTCGAACTCAGCCACACACAACCATCATTGGCATCAATGCTAGTGGCCGTCGGAATTGGGTTAATACCATGATAAAGGTACCCTTTTTTTTTTTTTTCACTGTTAATATAAAATGTTTTTTTCACTATTGCAAATCATTTCTTGCCAAATTATTAACTATTATTTAAGAAACTCAACTATTTTATTAATGTTTTAACACGTTATTTAATGATGATGTAAGAGTTATACTAAGAATGAATTACCTTTATTGTTTAGCTATAAAATTTGATGTTGAACATTTGATCTTGATGGATGTTCCAATGCTAACTCTAAATTGTTGATTCATAAACTATCCTAATAAAAAGTTAAGGTTATTTTTATGTATATAGATTCTGCCTTACCTTTTAGCGTGTCAGGGACATTTTTCTTATGTATAACCTGGTGTTGGAATATTTACCATATAGCATTTCCTGGGAGAATATGAAGGAAATTAAATGGAGTAGTTAAAAAAGTGAAAGAGCTATCTACACAATTGGATATTACATGTTCTATATATATTCCTTTGCAATCAGCTTTTTTTAATTTATTCTTGTTCCTACCAGATAAAATGCCATTTTTACGACTAGACTCAAAGAAAGCAAGATAGAATATTCTTTATGTATGGTATAATTAGGTTTATATCCAATTCAAGTGCTTTCTAGGTAGATCTACATAATGTGCATATGCAAATCCGCAAATTGATGATAATATATTTAAACAGAATATCCAAGATTTATGCTACGGGCGCTTATACAAAACAGTTCATTAATTTAAATTTACATTAATCCGTACTAATGCTTCACAAACCCCATCCTCGTTATTCTAGTTTAGTGCGTTATGATGGCTTACATTTGGTATTTCCTAGAATTCTCCTGATTCCTTTTTTTTTTGGGTATAGGATTCTCCTTATTCCTTAAAATACATGGAAAAGGTGTTTTTTCATCATTTTAATCAAAACTAATGTGTTTTATAGTGAAAAAAATAATTATACAATAGAAATTATTGTGAGAGAGAGTAAGAGATTTTTTTAAATTTAAATATTAAACAAAACACAATAATTTTAACTAAAGTAATTTTTTTCCCCAAAATATATTCCAATTAAAACCGGATCCCAGGATAAGAAGAAAAGGAATAACTATTTTTGGTGTCACCCTCCATACAATTATCTCATATCATATTACCCACCCAAAATAAAATCTCATATCTTATCCCATTTACTAAAACAAAATCTGTCATATCCCCAATAAAAAAAATCTAACGTGTCCTTCCATCATTCGTATATGTAAATATGTTATATGTCTTTGTAGGAATAGCTACTGCATGAACAATAACATTAACTGGTTACCCCTTTTCATTATGTTGTACTGATAAGTATATGACTTCATTTAATCTTATGTTGAAGGAGAGATCTTTCCTCATGTTGTGACATATATGTGGTGGGACCTGCCATTTAAAAAAAAAGAAAAGAATATTGCGTTTTTTCGATGGGTGTGTAGGAGATAAAACTACTCTTATACAACGTAAGAGTAGTTTTTCCCTAAGTATATATGCTTCATATAGTTTTTGTGGTACATGAAATTGTGGGTCAAAAGTAGTTTTCTTTGAAGAAAGAACATATATATAATCTGATAAGGTAATTAAGATGTGTTGATTATGGCAGGACAATGAGAAGAAAAACATCCTGGCTGTTCAATCATTAAGGAACACAATCATGGGTGCGACCCTAATGGCCACAACCTCCATCCTACTATGCTCAGGTCTAGCAGCAGTCATAAGCAGCACCTACAGTGTGAAGAAACCACTCAACGACGCAGTTTATGGGGCTCATGGGGAGTTCATGGTAGCACTCAAATATGTCACTTTGCTAACTATTTTCCTCTTCGCATTCTTCTGCCACACTGTGTCTATAAGGTTCATAAACCAAGTGAACATCCTAATCAACACCCCTCAGGACCCCATGTCCCTTGTGACCCCAGAATATATATATGAAATCTTAGAGAAAGGTTTCATTATGAACACTGTGGGAAATAGGCTCTTCTATTCAGGACTTCCTCTGTTGCTTTGGATCTTTGGCCCTGTGATGGTGTTCCTCTGCTCTCTAACTATGGTCCCACTACTTTACAACCTTGACTTTGTGTTCACTAGTGGGAAGGGAAAGATGGACGAGAATCAAGACAGGGATTTTGTATGAAATATAGTGTAATAATTTATTATGTATGTTAAGTAACAATTGAAGTTGGTCATCTTCTTTTTTTTTCTTTTTCTTTTTTTCTTTTTTAATGATCATATAGTACGCTCTGCCCAATGTAACGAGCATTCAGATGGGATTTTGATGTGGATCGTGAATACAAAGCATATATCAAACGTGGCGCATATTTTTGTTTTGCTTGCTACTTTTGCAGGATATATAAAAGTTGGGAAGAGTGATCAAAATGCCACTGTTCACCAACTTTTTTACCTAAATATCACGCGGGTGTCATTTCTAAATCTGTCACGGGGGCAAGTTCGCTACCCAGTGTAACGAACTCGATTTGCTGACGTGTCACGTTTTTAGTGGACAACAAGGTCAGTCCACTAAAAACGTGACACGTCAGCAAATCGAGTTCGTTACACTGGGTAGCGAACTTGCCCCCGTGGCAGATTGAGAAATAACACTGTTCGCGTGGCATTTAGGTAAAAAAATTGGTGAACAGTGACATTTTGGTCAGTATTCCTAAAAGTTGCTCTATTTATTTTTTTCCCTGATAATTGAATGTTCTAATTTCGAAGTCGATATTTTTAGAGTAAATACCCTTTTTGACCCTCATCAAATTTCACGATGTCTGTTTTAGTCCATAGCAAATAAAAAAGTTGTTCGTGGTCAAATTCAAAATTGGCCTATTTTAGTTGAAATCATGATCCCTTACAAATTCAAAAAAGACCCACATTAACCCCTCAAAAGGACTAAAATGGGTCTACTTTAAATTTTTTAGGAACCACGAATAGTCTTTTTATTTGCTAGGGACTAAAGCGGGGCATTGTCAAATTTGCTAAGGACTAAAAATGATATTTACTCATATTTTTACTCGCTTTTCTTAATCCAATAATTTTGTCTAGGCTCAAGTGATAAGGTAGCAATAATTTAAAATTTAAGGGGATTATTTTTCCTATGTTACATAAGATAAAAATAATTTTTCTACACTCACAAAAGGAAGAGAGAGGAGAGAGAATAGAAAAAAGAGTAAAAACTTAAAGTGGATCCCACATAAGATTTATGTGTGCAGGAAAATTATTTTATCTTATGCAACATAAGAAAAACAATCCCCATGATTTAACGTGTGAAAGTATATATTTTTGTAGGGAAAAAGAAGAAACTTATTGCATTCTGAAGCAAAAAAAATGAGATATTGATCTTATGCTTTCGTATAAACAATTTGGGAATAAGACTTTTTATTCTTATACTAATATAAAAATAACCTAATATATATATGGAGCAGTATCTTTTTACACCGGTATAAGATTAACAAGTCTTACACCGCATCTCAACCGTTGATGGACAGAAATCATCGGTTGTCATTTGTAGTGTAATGAATAATTAATTAATGTTAATTAATTCATATGACTTACTAAATTATAATCGTTGGATGAACGAAAATCAATGGTTGAGATGCGATGTAAGATTAATTAATCTTACACTGGTGTAAAATAATCCGGATCATATATATATATATATATATATATAAAATATCTGTGTGTGTGTGGGTTTAATATTTATCATGTTGTAGGAGATAAATTTATCTTACACACGCATAAAAGTGTGTGAGGCCTATATGGGTCCATGTGAAGAGAAGAGAGAAAACAAAAACATGTATCACATACACTTTTATGTGTTTTTACGTAGGAGATAAATTTATCTCCTATAACATGAAAAATATAAACCCATATATATATATATATATATATATATATATATATATATATATATATGAGGGGAGATATTCTAACTACCAAAAATATCCACTACCAACTTACTACCTCCACAATTACCATTGGATAGAAGAGATAGAATATTGAAAAGTTTTTGAAGAGAGAAAAAATATTGATCCAATGATAATTATGGAGGTAGTTGGTTGGTAGTAAATTTTTCTAGTAGTAAGAATATCCTCACTATATATATATATATATATATATATATATATATATATATATATATATGTTTTGAAATTTTTGATCCCCATAAGAAATTTTTTTTTTATCATCTTACGTGAGAGAAGAAAATTATATTATGCTACTCTCACATCGAAAATAATGTCATCACTTTTTTTTTTTTTAAAATAAGTTGTGGACTGGGCCCTATCACATCATGTGTCTATAGTAAAAAAATAGTTATTTTCAATAACACCATAAAATTGAAACCCTCCCCGTAATTGCCCAATAGTATCCGACTCTCAATGGGATAAAAAATGGATACCAGTCCTGCGCTATTGATAATCCTACTTAAAAGCATGCAAAATGTACTTTCGAGTCAGAAATTACAAGCTAAATCCAATGCGTACTACATATATTCTAACACCCATATTATGCCTAAACTTCAATATCCAATTTTTTAAGTTAAAAGTCTTTTATGCATGTTTAAAAGGATTACTCTTATTCTAATTTCAAAATTCTGAGTGGCCACGCATAAATGTTAATGTCCACATACATGCATGTATGAAGCTTTCCAAGACTGGCTTGATTTTATAATGAGATGATTGTTGACATATCTTATATGCTCAGGAATGAAAAAAATAAGTGTTCAGTTTTAGTTCCCAAGTATGAGTTATAGCACTTTCTATTGTACTAAAAAGAAACACAGAAAAATTAGCATGTTTGGAAGTGAGTTTTCCGCCTAATTAACTATCTGCGTTACGTGTTGGTATGCTTCCATAATGCCTCTGCCTAAATCTGATGTAAACGTAATTGGTAGGCTTGTCTTCAAAGTTCAAACTCATAACAATTTTCCTCTTTTGACAGTTATGTTTGTTTGGTATGATCTGGGGACAGAAAGTAATATATGTTATACTAGAGAATAATGAATCTCTTATAGATAAGTAAATGGAAAAGTGTTTTTTAATAACAAGAAAAGTTATCTCGTGTAACTCAAAACAATGTCGTTAATTTTGGAGTTTAGAGAAAAAAAATACAGGTGATTTAAAAAAATCACTTTCATTTTTGTATTATAAAATTTATTAAAATACCTAACATTCTTTTTAAACTCCAAAATAACATTATTTTATGATTGTGGGAAATAATTTGTCTGAGAAATATTGTTAATCTTGTAAATAAATGTCTTGATCTTATGATGAAATTGTATACTCATAATTAATTATAAGTACCTCTTGGTGAAAAAAAAACCAAATAAATTAAGTGCAAATTTCAGTTTATATTTTAGCATCAAAAGTTGTCTTTTTTAAGGGATAAAAATGTTAAACCTATACCATTTTTCTCCATATCACTATTTTTTTATGTTAAAAAATATATCAGTTATTTTGTTTTTACATTTTACCATCGTATTTTTAAAATAAACACATCTTCAACAGCCTACAATATATTTATATGAGGCAAAAGTTATATTTACAAATTTTTTATTTACAAACTATACTATATAGACCATTATTATATAGTATAGTTTGTAAAAAAAAGAAATTATAAATATAACCATCCTCATATATATATATATATATATATATATATATATATATATATATATATATATATATAGATAGATAGATATATATATATATATATAATTAAACATTAGCACAATTAAATATATCTCGTTGACAGTCACATCAATGTAATAAGAAAAATTCTCTATAAAAATATATTCAATGAAATAAGTTTGTTTACTACTTGAATAGAAAAAAGAAATTATTTAATACATAATTATTAATGAATGTTAATAATAATATCATGCATAAAAGATTTAGTAATATATCATTAATATAGTAAGGGTTTATCATCTATCATTTAACATGACCAGAAAAACTTTCCTACACTCATAATATTTTGTGGGGCCCGCAGCAAAAAAAAAACTCCGGCACGCAAGACGAATCTCTATAACATTATACAATCACTTTTCCTACAAGATAATTCTTATAAAACCCATATACTAATTAGTAACAATGATAAACCATTCCATTGTAATATCTTGAATAGAATTAATAAGTCACAAATTTCACAAAATTATGAAAATAGATAAAAAAATAATAATAAAGTGACGTAAAAATAATAAAACACCAATACATTATTTATTATATATAAGAAAAAAATTATTTTAATAAATTTTTTTATTGGATTATTATTTTATATTTAAAATGAGAGTGAATTACACTTCACTATCTTGAGGTTTTTAAAATGACAAGAAGATTTACATTTGACAAAAATGACACTCACCTTAAGTTTTGTCAAGGTCAATTGGGCCTGATCAAAACGGGTCCAATATATCACTCAATTGAAAAACCACTGCAATAAAAAATAGCAAAAGCGTGAAAACCAACTTCTAATTCGAGTACAAGCTTACTGCAAAGAATAGAAAGGCCCAGTACCAAAATTACGAAGAAGCCCAAAACCTTTTTTTTCCTCATTATTCTTATTCTTTTTATATCAATTATTCAATTAATATAATCTTGAGACGAAATTGTGCACTTTAATATTTGTTTTGTTCCTGAACTGGATGAGTATTGAGTAAACAAGGAAACTCAATATTCCTCCCTCTCTCTCTCTCTCTCTCTCTCTGCGAATCTGAACACCGATCCCTGCGGTTCTTGTTCAGCAGGATCACCGGAAAGGACTTGTTCTTCTTTGACCCGAGTATGTCGTCCTTTCTTTATTATTAATTTTTTTTTGGCTTAGAGTTTTATTTCATTCTGCCACTGAAACTCATGATTAAATGTCTAACCAAGGTGGTGTTAAGTTGGTATGCATATGTAAAGTAGCTGTGGGAACTTCTTTGATCTCCTTTTCAATTTTTTATTGTCCTCAAATTTCCAATTCTCTGATATCCTCTGTGGTTGAGAAGGGTTATGTATTGCCCTGTTACAGTTAGTTCTACTTTTGTTGCCTCACATGTCACATCAATGCTCTGTGTGTTCTCACAAAATTGTCTTGATTAAGTTTTTGATTTCGTTCAATAATCGCACACTGATAATGAGTTTGCCTGTGTTTTGAACATGATATAGTATTATACATTACATAGGTATATAAACATTAACTTTTTTGTCTTTGCTTAGAATGCGTAAAATTCTTGTCTAGTGTATGAGAATGAGGTTATCTACTCTATATGCATGCATCAAACAAAAAAGAAAAACACTATACAATTATTTTATTATCCATTCAGTGTGGCTTAACATTCTAGTTGTTGAAATCCAATGTTGAAGATAATTTTGTCTTGGTCATGGATTTGTGGCTGATCACGGGATTAGCCAATGCAAATCTTTGTTTTTCTCTGCTTTCTACTTCTGTAGTGTGAATAAAAGGGGATTTGAATTCTCTCAAAGTGTGTCTTTCTCATGACAGGGTCATACGAAGAGAGATAGACATAAAAAAATCTCAGCTGGGTAAAATTTGTAGGTTATTGTACTGTAATGTGGGTCTCCCTGTACTGTATTTTTTGTATCTCTCTCTTCACATGGAAAACTCAAATGAGAGAAACCAAATCCGAGTAGACATCCTAATCTTTTGACTTTGATGATTTAGTTTACCCTTTTGAAATAGCGTTTTCATTGTAGACCAGAAACCCTGCTATTGATTTGTGAGTGCCGTAATTCTTGATTGTGCCTACTGCCTAGTATACTGCATGTAGAAAGTGATGGAACATGCTCCCCTTCTGTGCAATTTCTGTTTCAAATTCATATCAGTGTTCTTTGGATACTTTTCTTTATTCCAGTTTAAAATCAAAGTAAAATCAAATTAAACTGAAACACATTCTGTCTGCATTAACCTGTTGTTACCCATATAAGCATAAACTATAAAGGAAGAAATAAATATTAAAACCAATTCAGTCCACCACCCTTATTTTTTCATGCAAACCAATTTTTTTCTCCACCCAGGGAAACTCTAGACTGACCAAGGGACCACCATCACTTGCATCTCTCCATTCTCCTCCCTTTCACTTTGTGTTTTTTAGTTGTTTAGTCTCATGACTCATTGGTAGTGTGGAATGTTTGGTGGGGGGCTTGTAGGGTTTTGGGCTCTAGTCCCTCAAGAACCAATGACCCATGACTGATATGATGATTTACTTTGGTCTATAAATTTTCTTCATTATGGATTGATTTTGGTTGCAATTTAATGATTGGGGATACTATGTGTTGAAAGATATTACTCTGATAGAATTGGAATTGCGATTACTTTCTATGTTCAATTCTGTGCGGTTACATGGAATTAATCAGGTTTCCTACTGTTTCTCAATATTTTCAATAATCTGATCATCTTGTAGTTGAATTTGTGTCACTGTTAATTCAATGGAAGTGAAGCAAAACTTTGTGTTGTATTTGTTTCATTTTTGTCTTGAGCAATTTGTTGTTGTACCCTTGTCTTAACCAGACATGAACACAACCTGTAAATGTAAATTGCCACCTTTAAAAATAGGCAAAACCCTGGGAGTTTACACTTTTGTGAAAGGATAAATCAACTGGACATGGCATGAACTAATGTTCTGGTGGGAATAAATTGATTTTATGTCCTTCTCATTCGAGGTCTTGTATTAGCCTTTTACTCATCTGATAGGGCCCAACTACACAAGGCCCAATGTGGCAAGGTGTATGTCAGGGACCGTAATAGGAACAAATGGCCCAAGGAAGATATGGGTACTGTTTAATGCTATTTTGTCTCATTCTATGGGGAATGCTGAGTCAGCTGATTTGTTGTGGAAGTTTGTTACCCATGCAAGGTTGGAGTTGGTTAAAGGGGAGTGCTGTGCGTGTGTAAAGGGCACCAAGGTGGTCATGGTATTGCTGAGGCAATGGAGATGATTCAAGGCATCTCGAAGGACCTTGAGATCTTTTAATATTCTGCCCATTTTATTTCTTTTTCCTTCTGCAAATCTGAGCTATAGCAGCACTATAGCTTGTAACCCAAATACAATTTTCTTGTTGTTCGTTGTTGAAATTACTGGTTTGGTTTGTTATAGAAGTTTATTGGAAGGTTGTTGTGGTGAAATTATTATTGATCCTATCAATTGGTATCAAAGCTCCATCTGGGAGCTGGGTTATGGTGCGAACAAGAACCATGGAAGGAATGGAAGAACGCTTACGTCGGACGGAGCTAGGACAGGAGGAGCTGATTAAACGTATGGAGGCTAGCGATACTAACCAAGCGGAGATAATCAGACAACTGAGGGAATTAGGGGCGGGAATCCAGGAACTCAGATCTGATGCGTTTAGGGATGGTCAGAGTTATGAGGGGAGGCATAGGAACGGCTCCTCTGGTTCGAATGGTGGCCGCGGAGGAATGG
The DNA here is from genome assembly GCA_032173675.1 of Gastrolobium villosum. Taxonomy (NCBI): domain Eukaryota; kingdom Viridiplantae; phylum Streptophyta; class Magnoliopsida; order Fabales; family Fabaceae; genus Gastrolobium; species Gastrolobium villosum. The sequence continues at coordinate 27,138 of JAVKPL010009460.1, forward strand.
GCGTAGGAGAGCCGAGGTGCCGAAGGCTTGAGGTGCCTTCGTTTTCTGGGCAAGACACGTATGCTTGGTTAATGAAAGTGGAAAGATACTTCCAAGTAAACGAAATCCGGGACGATGAGAAGGTTGCAGCGGTGATGCTCGTTTTGGAAGGAGAAGCTCTCACCTGGTATCAATGGTGGGAGCTCGGTAATGTCAACCGCAATTGGGAGCTTTTCAGGCGCGAAGTTTTGGGTCGTTTCCAACCGGAAATCATCGACAATCCGTATGGGTCGTTGTATGCGTTGAAGCAAACGGGATCAGTAGCTGAGTTTCGATCTCAGTTCGAGTTGGTTGTTGGAACGATGAAGTACGCAGATGAGGAGATTCTGAAGGGGGCGTGGTTGAGTGGCTTAAAGGGGAGCGTAAGGGAAGAGGTGCTCATGAATCCTGGCCTTCGTTTATCTTCGATCATGAAGTTATCCCATCGAATCGATCTAAGGAATGCAGCTTGGACTGAGGAGGGAATGGGCTTCTTGGGCCCTAAGGGTGTTGTTGGGCCTCAGAGGCTGTATTCAGGCCCAAGGGTTCAAACCCAAGGGAACCCATCTAGCATAGGATTAGGGCAAAATGTTCAAAAGCCAAGTGTTGATTTCGCGAACTCCTCCCAAACTCGGACTATGCAGGGTCAGTCTTCTCAGGGGAGCGTAGTCGGCAGCCGCTCGACGGAAGTTCCCAAGAGCAAGTTTCGACGGCTCTCCGATGCTGAAACTCAAGAACGGAGGCGCAAGGGACTATGCTTCAAGTGTGATGGCAAGTGGGGGCCAGATCATGTCTGTCCTGCCCGACACCTTCGTCTTCTCATCACTTATGACGAAGAGACTGACGGTTCGATCTCCGGTGAAGGAGCGGAGGCGGTTGAGAAGGTAACGATGCCGGTTGAGGATGAGGAAGCGCTCCAACTCTCTTTGCATAGTATGATGGGGATCTCCTCGAGTCAGTCCATGAAGGTATGGGGGATGATTGGGGAAAAACGGGTGGAGGTGCTTATTGATTGTGGGGCTTCTCGAAACTTCATCAAGCTAGGGTTGGTAGCGGATATGGGCTTGAAAGTGGACGAGACGTCCACGTATACGGTGGTGATTGGGAATGGTCATAAAGTGGAGTGCCAGGGGGTGTGTAGGAGTGGTTTTGGGAATACAAGACAGTGTCATTACACAAGATCTGTTCCTGTTCGATTTAGGAGGTACAGATGTTGTTCTGGGGTTGGAATGGCTCGAAGGACTGGGGGAAATCAAAGCAAACTTCAGAGAAATGACCATTAAGTATTTTTCTGGTGACCAAGAGATAACCCTTAGGGGGGATCCCTCTCTCTCTCGAACCATTGCTTCCTTAAAGTCCATGGCCAAAGCTTTGGAGCAACAGGGGCAGGGATTTTACGTGAAGTGGGAGGATCCTAGTCCTTCTCACAAATTTCAGGCCGAGTGGAGAGAAATGGAGGACTTGCTTCTGGAGTTCAGTGACATTTTTGCAGAGGCTAAGGGGTTCCCACCCAAAAGGAGTCAAGACCATGCTATTGTCTTGAAACCAGATGCTCAGGTTCCTAACAATCGGCCATACAGGTATCCCTATTTCCAGAAATCTGAAATCGAAAAATTGGTAGCTGAATTACTCAATGATGGTATGATTAGGCCTAGTGTTAGTCCGTACTCCAGTCCTGTCATTTTGGTTAAAAAAAAAGATGGGAGCTGGCAAGTTTGTGTGGACTATAGGGCCTTGAATAAGGTCACGGTTCCTGATAAATTCCCTCTACCAGTGGTTGATGAACTATTGGATGAAGTTGGAGGCTCAAGGGTGTTCAGCAAATTGGACCTCAAATCAGGATTTAACCAGATCAGAATGGTACAGGAGGATATTCCCAAAACGGCTTTCAGGACTCATGAGGGGCATTACGAATATTTAGTCATGCCCTTCGGCCTTACAAACGTCCCTTCCACATTCCAGGCACTCATGAATGATGTGCTGAAACCGTACCTGAGGAAATTCTCTCTGGTTTTTTTTTATGACATTTTAATTTACAGCAAAGGAGCGGTTGAGCATGTGGGCCATTTGAAAAAAGTATTTGAGGCATTGCGTGCTCACAAATTATTTGCCAACCGAAAGAAGTGTGTGTTTGGGCAAAGTCAGGTGGAATACCTGGGACACATCATCACTGCAGATGGAGTTCAAGCCGATCCTCAAAAAATCCAGGCTATGGAGGAGTGGCCCATTCCTAGAAATGTGAAAGGATTGAGAGGATTTTTGGGGTTAACCGGTTATTATCGGAAGTTTGTCAAGGATTATGGAAAAATAGCTCGTCCTCTCACAGATTTGTTGAAAAAAGATTCCTTCAAGTGGGATGACAATGCGCAGGCTGCCTTTGTGCACTTAAAGCAATTAATGACTGTTGTCCCTGTTCTTGCCCTTCCAGATTTCTCCAAGACGTTTGAGGTTGTTACAGATGCTTCGGGAAAGGGTATTGGGGCGGTGTTAATGCAAGAGGGCAGGCCATTGGCATATATCAGCAGAGGTTTCTCTCAGCAGGCCATGGGGAAATCTGTCTATGAGAAAGAGCTCATGGCTGTTGTGTTGGCTGTCCAAAAGTGGAGACCATACCTGTTAGGAAGACACTTCATTGTTAAATCCGACCAGAAGAGTCTTAAGTACCTACTTGAGCAACGGATACTTGGGGAAGGGCAACAAAGATGGATTTCTAAGTTAATGGGTTATGATTTTGAGATCCAATACCAACCGGGTAAGGCGAATTTGGTTGCTGATGCACTTTCACGTAGTGAGGTTTTTTGTCTTTTATCCTCGGCCCATTTCCCACAGTTAGGAGACATTGATCAAGAGGTACAGGCTGACCCAAGGTTACGAGGCATTTTCCAAGATTTGTTGGTGAATCCAGCATCTCATTCCGGGTTCCACATCCAAGGGGGACGATTATTCTATAAAAATTGACTGGTGTTAGCTAAGTCATCTCGATTTATCCCCTCTATTCTCTCGGAGTTCCATGACTCTTGCATTGGAGGTCATTCTGGGTTTTCTAGGACATACCGACGTATGGTAGGAGTGGTTTTTTGGGAAGGGATGAGGAAAAGGGTCCAGCGTCATGTGTTGGATTGTGTTATATGTCAACAAAGCAAAGTCCAGAATCTTTCCCCTGCTGGTTTACTACAGCCCTTACCGATTCCATCACAGGTATGGACTGATATATCCCTAGACTTCATTGGAGGATTACCCAAGGCTCATGGATCGGACACTATACTTGTTGTCGTTGACCGTCTCACCAAATTCGCTCATTTCCTACATTGGCTCAGCTTACACAGCGAAGGAAGTTGCTGGTCTGTTTGTTAAGGAGATCGTAAGACTACATGGGTTCCCTCTCACCATTGTATCGGATAGAGACCGCTTGTTCCAGAGTCACTTTTGGTCTGAAATGTTTAAGTGTTCAGGTACTAAGCTCAACTTTACTACTGCCTATCATCCCCAATCTAACGGGCAGACAGAAGTGGTCAATAGGAGTCTCGAAACGTATTTACGTTGTTTTTGTGGTCCTAGGCCACGTACCTGGCCTAATTGGCTTCATTGGGCCGAATATTGGTACAACACTACATACAAGATTTCCACAGGGATGACCCCATTCAAGGCTTTATATGGTGTGGATCCTCCTAGCCTTTTGCGTAGGGAATAGCTTCCCCACTGTGGATGCAGTGGCTCAATTGTTAGCTGATAGGGAATCCATTTTGGATGAATTAAAGGCTAATTTGATTAAGGCCCAGGCGATTATGCAGACTCAGGCCAATAAAAAACGGCGAGAAGTGCATTTTGAGGAGGGTGATTTGGTTTATCTTCGTTTACAACCATACAGGTTGAAGTCATTGGCTACCAAGATAAATGAAAAGCTTAGTCCTCGTTACTATGGGCCGTTTAGGGTGCTAGCCAAGGTGGGAGAGTCTGCTTATCGGTTGGATCTTCCCCCTACTAGCAAGGTTCACCCGGTTTTCCATGTGTCGTTACTTAAGAAAGCTGCTATACCCGTGGACAATGTCCAGCCTTTGCCCTCTTGTCTTTCTGATAGTTGGGAGTTACTTGTTGAACCCAATTCGGTGCTGCAATGGCGAAAAGACCATCAAGGACGAGTCCAAGTGTTAATTCAGTGGCTTAATCTCCCTTCTTTTGAGAATTCTTGGGAGGACTTTTCTGTTTTGCAAGCTCAATTCCCAGATTTTCACCTTGAGGACAAGGTGCTTTTGTTGGGGGGAAGTATTGATAGGACCCAACTACACAAGGCCCAATGTGGCAAGGTGTATGTCAGGGACCGTAATAGGAAAAAATGGCCCAAGGAAGATATGGGCACTGTTTAATGCTATTTTGTCTCATTCTATGGAGAATGCTGAGTCAGCTGATTTGTTGAGGAAGTTTGTTACCCATGCAAGGTGGGAGTTGGTTAAAGGGGAGTGCTGTGTGTGTGAAAAAGGCACCAAAGTGGTCATGGAAATTGCTAAGGCAATGGAGATGAATCAAGGCATCTCGAAGGACCTTGGAATCTTTATTATTCTGCCATTTTATTATTTCTTTTCCTTTATGCAAATCTGAGCTATAGCAGCACTATAGCTTGTAATCCAAATACAATTTTCTTGTGTTCGTTGTTGTGAATTGCTGGTTTGGTTTGATATAGAAGTTTATTGGAAAGTTGTTGTGGTGAAATTATTGTTGATCCTATCACAATCAGATTCGCGTACGTGAAGAAGATATTCCCAAAACCGCATTCCGGACGCATGAAGGGCATTATGAGTATTTAGTTATGCCTTTGGGTTTAACTAATGCTCCTTCCACCTTCCAGGATTTGATGAATGAGGTGTTGAAACCCTTTTTACGTAAATTTGCATTAGTTTTTTTTTATGACATTTTAATTTATAGCCGCAGCAAAGAACATGTTGACCATTTGCGGCAGGTTTTTTTGGTTCTACGCAATCATGCACTGTTTGCTAATAGGAAAAAATGCAGTTTTGGCCAACAAGAAGTTGAATATCTGGGTCATATTATTTTGGCCGCTGGAGTTTCGGCTAACCCGCAAAAAATTCATGCTATGAGGGAGTGGCCCTCTCCTAAGGATGTCAGGGGTTTGCGTGGGTGTTTGGGTCTCACCGGTTATTACCGGAAATTTGTGCAAGGTTATGGTAAGCTGGCTAAGCCTCTGACTGACCTTCTTAAGAAGAACAATTTCAAATGGAACTCGGAGGCCGATTCTGCTTTCCAAGAGTTAAAAGAGAGAATGAGCTTGGTGCCAGTCCTAGCTCTGCCTGATTTTTCCAAACCTTTTACGGTTGTAACTGATGCTTCCGACAAAGGAATAGGGGCTGTCCTAATGCAGGAGGGTCGTCCGTTGGCTTATGTCAGCAAGGTTTTTCGAGTAGAGCCTTGGCTAAATCTGTTTATGAGAAGGAGTTGATGGCCATTGTTTTTGCTATACAAAAATGGCGTCAGTACTTGATGGGCAGGAACTTTATTGTGCGCACGGACCAAAAGAGTCTCAAATTCTTGACTAATCAACGAGTCTTGGGTGAGGAACAACAGAAATGGACCTCTAAATTGCTAGGTTACGACTTTGAAATACAATATCAGCAGGGCAGGGATAACGTCGTAGCTGATGCTCTTTCTAGGCGTATGCAATGTGCTGCCATCACTAAGTTGGAACTGACTGAAGGGGAGGAGTGGGAAAAAGAGTTGCAGCAAGATGTCAAGCTTTGTGCTATTATCCAAGCACTGTTACTTGATCCTGCCTCACAGCCTGGTTTTACCTTATGCGGGGGTTGTTTATTTTTTGAAGGCAGATTGGTGCTCTCTAAGACTTCCAGGTTCGTTCCCTTAATTCTCCATGAGTTCCATGATTCTGGTTTAGGGGGCCATTCTGGGTTTTTTCGCACCTTTAACAGAATTGCAGGGGTTGTGTTTTGGGAGGGTATGTGCAGTTCCATTAAAAAATATGTGGTAGAGTGTTATGTGTGTCAACAGAACAAAGTGCAGAACTTGTCCCCAGCTGGGTTGCTTCAAACTTTGCCTATTCCGACTCAGGTTTGGAGAGATACTTCCATGGATTTTGTGGGTTTTCTTCGTCGGGCTGGTGGTTTGGATACTATTTTCGTTGTTGTTGACAAGCTCACTTAGTACGCTCACTTTATGTCTTTAGCTCAACCTTATCCTGCAAAATATGTGGCTGAGTTGTTTATTCTCTATGTAGTGAAGTTGCATGGGTTCCCCATCACCATTGTCTCGGATCGGGATAAAGGTTTTTATGAGTCATTTTTGGTCAGATTTGTTCAAGGCCGCTGGTACTAAGTTACATTATAGTTCTGCCTACCATCCGCAAACGAACGGCCAAATGGAGGTGGTAAATCGGTGTTTGGAGACGTACCTTCGATGTTTCTGCCATTCCAAGCCAAAACAGTGGCCTAAATGGTTGCATTGGGCAGAGTTTTGGTATAACACTACTTATAAAGTTTCCACGGGAATGTCGCCTTTCAAGGCATTGTATGGATCGGATCCCCCGCATATTTTATGGGTAGGTAATAGCGCTGGTTTTGTTGATGCCGTGTCTCAGTTGCTCACGGAGAGAGATGCCATTTTAGATGAGCTCCAGGCTAATTTACTAAGGGCGCAGAATCGTATGAGTGCACAGGCTAATTTGCATCGCAGAGAGGTTGTTTTTGAAGTTGGTGATCTGGTTTACTTGAAGCTCCAACCATATCGCCTCAAAACTCTTGCTAAAAAAATTAATGAGAAGTTAAGTCCTCGTTTCTATGGACCCTTTGAGATATTGCAGAAAATTGGGTCTGCAGCTTACCGTTTATCTTTGCCTGATGGTTGTCGGGTTCACCCTGTTTTCCACGTTTCTCTTTTGAAGAAGGCCATTCACCCTGTGCCTAATGTTCAGTCCTTACCTCCTATGTTATCTACTGGCTGGGAGTTGCAAGTAGAGCCTGAGGATGTTCTGCAATGGAGGCATTTCGCTACTGCCAGTTTGGAGGTTTTGATTAAATGGAAGGGTTTGCCTTCCTTTGAAAATTCTTGGGAGAACTTTCTGGCTTTGTTCCCTACTGCCCACCTTGAGGACAAGGAGCTTAATTTGGGGGGAAGTATTGATAGGCATTTGGGGCCCATATCCAGCTCGTCTAAGCCCACTATGGTTTATGTGCGTGGTAAGAATAGAAGAAAGTTCAATTGGGCCTCAATGAATGATGATGCAGCACCTATGGAGCGTGAAGCTGAGGAGCGTGAAGCTGAGGAGCGTGTAGCTGAGGAGAGTGAAGCTGACGTTGTAATGGGAGAGTGAATTAGTTACAGTAGTGTGAAGGTAGAAGTTTGTTATTTAGGTGTGTATTTGCATGGGTAGAGTCACCGATTGAGGTCATGGGATTTAGGCTAGGCTTGGACAATGCTCATGGCGTCTCAATTCTGTTGTGAAGCTATTTGGCTCTTATTTCTGTTTTCTGTCATTTTCTGGATCTGTAATAGTTGAATTCTTATAACAGAGACCTTATTTTGTCAATTCCTTAAATTTAATACTAGCTACTGTGGTATTTTGCCAATTTATTCATTGACGATCTTATCATAATCATAGCATTTCAAATGAATCTAAGTCAATGTAACATATAACAAGACATGAGACAACAACTAAGCCTTTACCTAGTAGATAGAGTCGGCTGCACGGATCAATTGACTTCATTGCAAATATTTAGAACAAGACAAATGAAAAAAAATGGAAACAAGGACATCATGGAAGTAGAATGTATCAAGATATAAAGACATCTAGAATACAGGACAGACAAATTTTTTTTTTCCTTTTTATTGCAAACTCAAGAGTTATTTACAAGCAATAGTGATATCTGAATATGATGTAAATTAGAATTTCCAAAGCAATATACATCTATGAATATTCACTTTGGAAAAAGACTTTAAAGACAGCGTAGCATAAAATTTGTGACATCAAAATGCAACGCACTTAGAACCAACAAGTCCCCCGCCTTGTGGAAATAATTTTTTTCAAAAATATATATATATATATATATATAAATGCATTTGTACAACATCAAGGTAAAGATCACTAAACTTTCTACATGTTTGACTTTAAGGTACCAAAACCAGGATTTATCCGTCAAGCCATACACAGCATAGATGTCTGCAGATAATATTTAATGACACAAGTGCTAGGATTGCATGGCCAGATATTTCAAAATGGGAATCCTTCTATATGGTCCAGATGAATCATGAGTTAAATATCCCAGGACTGTCACACAGATCAATTCTTATTTTCCCTATATGGATGTGATGCATATTATTCCTAAAGGTGCAACAGCAAATCATTACGCGCTTCTAACTATTACACAGAATGCTTTTCTTCAAAGAAAAGTAGACTGAAATTAGAAAAAAAGGAAAAAAGAAAACCATGATAACAGAATGTTTTTTCTTCCATATTTATTACCTCTCCAAGTACTTGCTGTTTACAACTGGCAATAGATCCAATTAAACTGATCTGAATGAAGTAACTCTTAGTCAATTGGAGCAACTAACTAACCTTTAGCCATTTATATTGTTCTGAATACTCATCATAATCTGCATAGGAGCCAAGCATGATAATGTGAGCACCTGCAACTTCAAAAGAATAATAAAGGTTTGAACTTGATCCGCTCTCCTGAAATGGCATTTTCCATCTGGAATTATAGGATACAAACCCATCCTTTAACAAGGGTATGTTTTCCACTTCATGGTTCCCCTGTGTTACCATCCATGGTCTTGCACTAGCAAGTGGCTGCACTAACCTATCACATGTATCCCATCGATGTTGGATGTAATCAGAATATGCAAGGTCTCCTGGAAGTAGTTGAACATCATATTTACATTGGTCAATGTGATTTAAAGTCGATTTAGTCCAACCAGTTTGACCAAGATCCCCAGCCACAGCAAAAGTAATTGGAAATTGAGCTGGAGGAGTTTTGAGCTGAAACTCAGGACCTTGTCCACCACATCGATAAAAGTACGCAGAATTATGTTCTAAGGGTCCAATTACAGTATGGTGTATCTTTCCTGAGCTATAAAACACATAACTATAAGAGGTAGTCTCTCCTTCAGCTACAAAGTCATATTTTCCTGGCAATGTTCCATATTCTACTTTTGAAGGTGCAGAATCATCATCAGTAATCCATGTAACTCTCATGTGCTTGTCTCCTGCCAAAGAAATGTGTACCTGGAAAACACACTTAGCAAATAACTAAATGGGTGATACATAGTAACATACTTAAAAAAGGTTCATATAATTGCTTAAGCATAGAGTCATGGTTCACACTTCAGAGAATAATTGTCAACTGGCAAATAATTCACCCAAAGTGTGTTGGAAATATTCAAGTGTGAGAAATGTAAAGTCTCACGTTGGTTAGACATAGACCAATTCAGGACCATATAAGTGCGAAAGACCTATAGTTCTACAATCTTAAGTTTTTGGGTCGAAATGTAGGATCGAGCTCACTTATTCTGGGCAAGTTGTTTAGCCCATTGACGCATGGATGTCTTCCCTATTTTGGGTTCTAGTGGCCTTACGAGTGTATTCTCATAGGCCTGAAGCTGATAATAGGGTGAGGACTTTGTGAATTAGTTAATTGGTAGGATGACGTAAGGGAGCTAGTTAGAGAAGAGAGAAGGGGCATCTGATATAAGAAGGAAGGATTCTGCTCTTGCCTTGTGAATCTTTTTTCAGTTTTCTTATGAATAAAACTGTCTCCTTTTTCTGGATAGGAATTGCTTCCTATCAACAAATAACCAATCATTATGAATAGATGTCATTTGAAGATTCCTGACAAGATATCAAAATAAGCACTATAATCCCAAAATCTGAGGATCGAAAAAATTAGAGGATGAAGATTGAATGTCATCACCAGACACAACTCTATATATACCTTCGTCGAGAACACAGAAATTGTCATCACAATCAAGAGCAAATAAGTGATTACAACTACAAACTGCTGCTAATCATCTCATGGAAAGCTGTTCCCAAATTGTGTTAGGTCCAAATTCATCACTAACTAATCTAACATCATGTCACTCAACCAAAAATAACCACAATCAAGGTAGTGGCTTTGCTGAATTTCACACCTCCCCATAAATCACGATTTCTATTAGCCAAATTCCATTATGGAAAAAGAAAATCAGAGAGAACATTAGAAGATCAAAAAATTTCACTCAATGAGAACAAAGAAATACATTTGTCATACATGCAATTTGCAAAGTAAAGGGAAAATTTTCTACTTTAAGAAATACCCGAAACATAAACAGTGGATTTTTTTCATTTTTTATTTTTTTTAACAAGAAACAAAGAACCCAGATTCAGAAACAAAAATACAAAAATG